>JAUCBJ010006501.1:0-20158 GCA_032718475.1 Nemertoderma westbladi | reverse complement strand
TAGCCTCCCTATACATACTGTATATATTACATTATATAAAGTAGGATAGAATTAATTACTGTTTTCGACACATGTAGTGCCATAATCACTACAGTACACCACAATATTATATTTAATTATAAATTGAATTGATATTAAATTGTATCAATAGGGGGGGGGGGGGGGGGGGGGCTTCCACAGCAGTGTTTATTTAAATATATTTAATACATATATATATTAATAGATTTTACCTCGTTGCTATAGTTACCTGTGCTAGAAATTAAAATAAATAGGATCAAAATAAATAGGGTAGTAGATGCAAAAAATAATTAATTCATGGCAAAACCTAGAAATTTTATGTTTGCCCGGTTTCCATGGAAACGCTCCGGTCAAATTTGCTTAAATTTTTTTTCTGGTGTTTCTATGGCATATACTACCATTTTATTGAAAAAAATTTCGGGGCTGAAAAAATAACACTAATGCAGTTCCGTGTATATTTAGTATTCCATGGATGGTCCAAGGACATGTGTAGAACATAATCAACCACAATTACGAATGAGAATAGTGCAAGTGTGTCACCCTGAGGTACTGCCCATAAGACTTCCGAGTGGTTGAACTAGGTGGACCGAACTCGTGCAGTGGAAATGAGATCCTTCCAGGCTTCCCGATTCTCCATAGTTGTCGCAATTTCGTTTCTCCCAAGTTCAGTTTTTCTTTCAAGTTGATCTATATATGTTATGACGGGTCGTCCACGCCTACGCTTTCCATGTGTTAGTTGCCAGAAAAGTAGATCTGGTATGACCTCGTCTTCACTTCTCCAGCAGTGCCCACTGAATCTTAATCTGCGTTCACGGAGGGTGGTTGATACAGGTGGCTCGAGGTTTGAATAAAGGGATAACAAACAACAACTAAAGTATATACAGTATATGTAAATAGGAATTCAGGGCACAAATATTACATTTTAATTAATAGGAGCTGGACGGTCAGGGCCCTAAACCGATTAGGTTCTCTGTTCGCAGAACACCGAACACTATTCCGGCCACGGAACTAGTCCAGCAGAATGCCTTTATAGAATCCTGGGATTTGGGGGACGAGAGGATCTCAGCAACTAAGCGAAAACGAACAATAGGATGTTCCTAGACCCCCCCCCCCCCCCAAAAAATTTATCCAGAAGACTTTTCGCCATACATAATGTGTTAAAAAAGTCTACGGTTCTCCGGCTAGGGCCAATTTGAGTCAAAAAGTCCGCTTCCCTAGCAACCACGTTGCTATGGAGCTACAGCCAAAACGGCTAATGCTACGGAGTTGGGACCGGCGCCAATCGATAGGCAGCATATGGGTTTACATTCAAGGAGCTTTTTTTGGAGGTGTCAGATCATGATCTTGACCATGATCAGCAAAGATCAGTTTTGATCAGCAATCGGACACTCAAGGCTTGCTCCAATCGAAAAACTTAACATTACAAAAAGATTCAGCGACCCCACATTAGCCATGATTCCCGTTAAAAGATTTTAGAAAAAGTGAATTCTTCCCGGTCAAAACGCAAGATCATGATCGCGCAAAGATCGGACTTCGTAAAATCGTAACTAAGCATTTTGGATATAAACAATTACTGTAGGAAACGTTCAGAACACCGCCCTGAGTCGATTAAAAAAAAAATTGGCTCGATCGGACAACTGGTTCTCGAGATCTGATACCTGATCATTAAAGATCAGATTTTTTAGTTTTTTTGGATGTTCTCGAAAACTTTGTTTGAGACCCCCGATTTTTTTTTTACGAATCGACTTCTATGGTGAAGGGGCAACTTTTGAGCATTTCGAAATTTTCAAAAAACGATTTGATCAGGCCGCGATCAGAAAAGATCGTGTTTTTGGTTTTATTTCAAAGACCAAGTCCTGGGAGTTCACCGTATGGAAAAACTTAACATCACAAAAAGATTCCTCACCCTCGAATTATGGGGGGTAGCCAAAATTTGGGCATAAAAAAGTTCAAGTCTAGTGGGTCAAAACTCAAGATCATGATCGCGAAAAGATCAGTATATTTAAAAGCGAATCTAAGCATTTTTCTAATAAACATTCATTGTAAGAAATGTGCAATGGTCTATTCTGAGTTGATTAAAAAAAAATTGGCTCGATCGGGCAACCAGTTCTCGAGATCAGCTTCCTGATCATAAAAGATCGTGTTTTTCGGTTTTTCCCGATTTTCTCGAAAACTTTGTTTGAGACCCCCGACTTTTTTTTTACTAATCGACTTCTATTAAGAAGGGGCAACTTTTGAGCATTTCAAAATTTTCAAAAAGCAATTTGATCAGGCCATGATCAGGAAAGATCATGTTTTCGGTTTTATTTCGAAGACCAAGTGCTGTGAGTTCACCGTATGAAAAAACTTAACATTACAAAAAGATTCCTCACCCTCGAATTAGGGGGGGTAGCCAAAATTTGACCATAAAAAAGTTCAATTCTAGGGGGTCAAAAGATCATGATCGCAAAATGATCAGTTTTTTCGAAATTACTTCTGAGCATTTTGGGGCAAAACTTTCAAACTAAAAAACATTCACTGGAGTGTTCTAAGTAGATTAAAAAAAATTTCGACTCAATAGGCCTACCGGTACCGGAGATATGGTCGTCCAAAGTCTGCTTCCGGTAATTCGAAAATATTTCGAAAACCCTTGATCGAATTTTTTCCTTGAAAATATGTGAATGTACAGTTAGTGGACCCGCATCTAACGATATATCACAATCCATATTTCGGATGACAGGTACCGGTGAAATCAGACTTTACCGAAAAAAATTGAAATTTTAGCTACTCATGTCTGACTATCTCGAAAACTATAATAGGTATGGAAATACTTTCACTGCAAGAAATGTTCGCCTATCCAATGCGCTTCTAACTCTGTGCTCGGATTTTGCATAGTTTCAAAACCTACAACTTAACCCCCCCAGCGGAGGGAACGGAGTGACCGGAGCGCCAGTACTATCTTTCATTATTATGAAGTAATAAGGGCGGTGGGTGGGGTAGGTGGTGAACACTATTTATAGGGTGGAGGGAGGGTCTAGTATATTACTTTAGGATATTTGATTTCTTTGCAATATAGTTTAGCTGCCTCAGTCTTATTTGTAATATGTTATACATTATACCAAATTATATCAAGTTTTAACATACTACATTGTCTACCTGTAGGAGAAATATACAATGTAGGGCTCATAATATATTTATAAATAGATTTAGTATATTTACATTGTATAACAGAGTTAATTGATACTATTACGGTATTATACTAAAGACGCCGCTTTGATATATCTGATCAAATGGCAATTTCTTGTATATTATCTATTTCACTATCTTGGGTATATCATTCAATTTCTAAAACTATAATAATAAACATTTACTTTACTTCTTGTTTACTCGCATGGATATATTGATATAAAACACTTCAGTATAATATCTTATAGGGCCAAACGCAGATTAATCGGAATAATATGTTTAATTATTATTACAATTGGCACATTGAAGTAAGTAGTACATGAGTTTGATAAAATAATTATGAATCCGTATCTTATTCTACTTTGTCTATATGGTTATGTTATATAATAATGTTACTTTATCACTTTGGTTTAAACCGATCTCCTTTACTATTACTTACTACTTATACTACTACTACTACTACTATTACTACTACTGCTACTGACTACTACAGAGTTATATATTATAAGAGGATGGGGTTCGTGATTATTAGTTATTATACAAGTGCCCCTCGGCTATAGAGAGTCCACCCTCGGTTGCTTACTGGGTTGGTAGATAGGCATATTTAATTTTATTTTTCTGAAATGCTACTTTCTGACTGTTATATTATTTAAATTATCCTATTTTGTACTTGCTTACAGTTAAAATTACCTAGAAACTCTACTTTCTGACTGTGCAGCTAGTTTTAGCTAATTAGTAAAAATTCACAATTATTCTGAAATTGTTTAGCCATTCAATCTATTTGAGTATTGTTACATTTTGGGGCGTTTTTAAATAATAGTAGATAAAATGAGTACCAGTTAAATAACTGGGAGCAAATCATGGGATAGGAGTAGCGCCCACCCCTACCCTCGGGTAGCAGCTATCGAAAGAGGAGCCTTCGGGTCGCCTCCGGCTTCGGCCGACTGTTTGCTTTTGCTTTTAAATAATAGTGAATAAATTTATTTTGAATTAATTATTATCAATGCAGATTATACATATAAGATGAGCTTTCATATGTCTACACAGTTACACAAGACACAAAACCCAACGATACAGTTTATTATAAATATATTTCCTTTCCATCACCTAACAACACCATGTAGTACTCAGGCGAACATAGTTTATTGGAAAGTTTATTTAGTTACAAAGATCTTCAAAGCAGAAAAGGACACTGCAGTTGTCTATTCCTTCACAAGCATGACGTTCTACAGATTCGACATCTTTGAAATCAACATCCACTGGTAGGTCGTCCCAATTGTCTTCAGTTGGGCAAAAAGGCATTGTATTAGCTTCTATGGTTAAAGTCTGAATGAAATAAGAATATCTGTTGCATTACCGTTAGTGTAGCTATATAATAATAATAATTGTATATATCAGTAATAATTTTACGATAGTCAGCTGATTGGTAGGTTTCGTTCAACCCAAGGTCTCAAGTGCCAAACCCGGAAAATTACAATATAATTGATTAAGTCCTAAAGTGAGACATAGAATCAGGGGTAATCAATTGAAATTCGTCAAACGCGTTTCTACTTGTTAATATTATTAACTGGGGTGCGTTTGTGTATATAGGTTAATACATTTCAGGTATTAACCCTATTAGTACCGGGCTATAAAATGTTCTACAAATACCGGGAGGGGGTCATATTGACCCCCCCCCCCCCCTCTAAAATCTACAAATTTTTGCGAAAACGTCTGATTTTTTGTTTGTACGTAGGTCTGGATCCGACCGAAAAAAAAATTTTCGAAAAAAATTACTGGGGTGGTCATATTGCAGCACCAAAAACTGCACAATTTTCACAAAATTTGAAAGTTACATTTTTCGGCTAATTGTTTTTCAATACAGGTTTTCTGGGGCGCAAAATACATTGCAAAGTATTTAAAAATGATATAATTACTATAAATGGCTGTTTAGTCCTCTCTGCGTAGGAAAAAAATGAAAAAAAACAAGTAACCAGCACTTTTCAGTTAGAACACAACAATTTTAATTCACTTATACGATGCTATAAATTCACATTTATAGGTTTTCTTTGGCGCTGATTCTAATGGAATACATTTCTAAAATGCCAGATCATTGCTACTTGTATTTTTCGGCCTAATTTGGAAAATTTTGGTGCTAGCACCAAATTTCGTACCCATCACCAAGAAGTACAAGTTTGCGATGTCCAGGGCTGTTATTATTGATTACATCAGATTCAGAACCCTCATAAACCCGTATAATGCAAGAAACAAGATGATACTACAGTATCTACTGATCAATTTGCTTATTTTCCAAAATTTGGTGCTGGCACTTGTGCCAGCCACCGGCGAAATTTTCACCCACCGGCGAAAAATACAAGTTTGAAAACTCTTATGACATTTTTACTGATTCCATTGAATTCAGAACCCTTAAAAACCCGTATAACGCCAGAAACAATGTGACACAATCAATTGATATATTTGATGATTTTCAAAATTTGGTGCTAGCACCACATTCTGCACCCACTTCCGAAAAATACAAGTTTGAGATGTCTAGTTCGATAATTATATATTCCATTGAATTCAGAACAGACGAAAACCTCTAAAACGCAAGAAATAAAATGTCACAATCAATTTTATCTATTGAATGGATTTTCAAAATTTCGTGCTTGCACCAAAATTTGCACACAGCACCGAAAAATACAAGTTTGATACGCTTGGTGTAACTCGTATATATTTCATCGAAACGAGAACCCCAAAAATCCCCAATTGCGTAAAAAACAAGTTTCAAACAATCAATTTTCAAAATTTACATATTTTAAAATTTGGTGCTGGCACCAAAATTTGGCACCCGTCGAAAAAACAAGTTTGAAATTTCTAAATCAATTTATATGAATTCCATCAAATTGCTAACACCAAAAAACCGGTGTAAATCAAAAATAGAGATGTTACAATTTATATTTAATGAAATATAATTTTCAAAAAACGTCTCAAAAAAAGTGCCAAAAGTAGGGTTAAAAAATGGTGCTGTAACTCGAAAACTACCAAATGTTTTTAAAAACGGTTTTCACTACTAGGAAGACAATAGATTTTTAGGATAATTCATAAAATTTCAGATTCCCAACTGGTGTGTTTCAGAATTATTATAAAAAAACCACGGGGGTGGGGGTCATATTGACCCCCCCCCCCCCCCCCCCCCCGCCGGGTTTAATAGGGTTAAGCTGAATCGGTAACTTCTGGTTGTTGTTTAGAAGTTTGCCAGGCCCGTAGTTTGGAAGGTCGTGACCCTAACCTATGCCATTTATTCCTTTACAGTACAGACACTGTGTGCTCGCTTACCACGCAAACTAGGCAATCTTCCATAACATCTATGCTTTCTTCGCGCATGTCAAAGTGGTTGCACCTCAAACTGTATCCAACTACAACAAATGTTGCAAATACCAACAATTTCAACATTTTCACAGAATTTTTTTATTTGTAACCATGCAAGTTTGAAATCAAAATAATTTATTTAAACAAAAGATTGGGGAAGTCGAATATTCAAAATTCTGAAAAAAAATTAGAAATTTTGAAATAAACCCTAAGACACGTGGAGTGTGTTGGACAGACCAACTGTACACTATGTTGGGTAGATAGGTAGATACTCTACTGTATGTACGAAAGACATTGTCTACAGTATAAGTGTGTTGAACGAACTATAGAACTGAATGTGCAATATAAACTGTTGGAAACCTTATCGGGTGGCAGGTGTCTGAGTTATTTAATAATCGTAAATTATTATACGAGGCTGCAATCTCGGCGCAATTCTATGTTACAACAAACTTATAGAGTAACGAGTGCTTATCGATATATTGGTATATACAGTACAGTACTATTAATGTATACTGTAATAATCAAGGACAGGATACGATACGAAAATACGATAAGGTACAAAGCAACATTTTACGATACGATACGATACGAACGCAAATCTGTGAAAATACGATACGATAAGAAAAATCCTGATACGAAATACGAAAAATGTTTCGTATTTTTATCGTATCGTATTTTATCGAAGAATTGATAAATATGTATGTATTGTATTTTGTAATACACTTAGAAAATCATAAAAATCTCAATGTAATAGGCCTAGGCAAATATTTTTTATTTCAATATTCCAGTATACTTGCTATAGCAATAGTGTGTCTACTGGCTACAATATCAATAAGGATGTTATGCAACACGGCCCAATATTATAGTTATGGAATAATTGTGAATTTGATGTACCAATATCGAAAAAAATACGAAATACGAGAAAATATGGGTGATCTGGTGACTTATTAAATATTTATTTGTATTATACTTTTATTCATCATACTTTAAAATTATTGGATCCGCTAATAACTCCTATAATTTACATATCAAAGAAACACTACTTATTAGAAAAATGCGCCCGACCCTTAACCAACAATTTTCTTCGATTGCTCGAAACCTTTTGTATTTGTAGTTCCATAACCCCTACCCAACCACCCCCCCCCCCCCCCCCCCCCCGCCCACTTGTGTTTATGTATTTTAGTTAGACATCATACCTACTACCTACCGATACCTTTACAGCTTTATGTAAAATCTGATTTATTTATTTGTGCACCTGTTATTTACTACTGTACTTCTTCTGTTTTATATTGTAATATTTTTGTGCTTATATTCCATTATTGCATTGATAATGGTAAATGATTTCTACCGAAACGTCTGCAGTTTATAGTATCGACAATTAATTAAACTATTATACCTAATATGTTTAAACTAAAGATTTTTTCGCTGGCCTTCATTTTCCTTATTTTCATCCGGTTCCCCCAATCTGCTCCAGTTTCTTGTATTATACTGTACGATACGAAATCAATTTTTATGATACGATACGAAATTCGATACGAAGAAAATACTGCGAAACGAAGCACGAAAATCCGTTTTCGTATCGTATCGTATCCCGTCCCTGGTAATAATAATATAATTATTGCATTTAAAGTTATGTGCGCCAACATCAAATATTCAGATTTGATTTGATTTGATTATTTATTTCTTTCTTTCGATACTTCATAACAAACAAATTGCACATAAATATAATTAATGTTTTAAGTACGCCGCTGCAGTTGAGCACATAGCTCAACATACATGTAGAGTTCGAATCCCACCCGAGGTATTTATACCGTCACGAAAAACTAACAGTTGATAAAGTAAAACGAATGGTTTGTGCTAAAACAAACATGACTTGTCGTTTGAACATTTTTTGTCTTAAAAAAACTGTTGGTACACTTGGCGCATTTCTAACTCTTAGGTTACTTTCGAAAACAAATTTGTTTTTCGTAAATAACCAAGAGTTATAAATTCACAAAAAAAAAGAATCTTAATTGGTTTTTTCGGAAAAAAACAACGTACGTTTTTTTTTCAGAGTTAATTGTAGGATATTAAAGTGAAACGTGGTTTGGGTCACCTAGATATTTCTAAAAAATACAGGTTTATTTACGACAATAAAGTTCCAATAATATGGTCTAATGATTTTGTGGTAAATGATTTTTTAAAGTGTGTCAGTATGGCTGTCTCAGGCTCACATAATTTACTAATTACTATATGGAATCTAACATACCCTAGTAATTAACTCCCCTGGCTGTTGGCCCTTCTATTCTATTAGCTTATTTAATTGGCTTATTGATCTGAAAACAAAAGTAGTATTTTTTCTAAAATCCAAATATCTTTTTAAGATTTTTATTTTTGACCATTCTTTAAAAAGGAATTTATAGTCTAAGGCCTCATGTGATTGTAGTTGTTATAATCCATTTTCTAACGACTTAAAATGTTTTACATTTAATAGTTATGGTCTTTATTTACCTCACTGTAGCATGGTAAATAAAGTGCTTGATAATAGTGAGAAAAAGTTCTACTTTTTTCCCCAACTAATAAATAATTATTATTTTTTGAAGTTTTTTTATACCAAACAATTTAGTGCTATGCTATTACGGTACCATATAGTAATTGGTAAAGTTGTTTGTAGTTTTGTTATTTTTTTGTGTTATTGTATATAAAGTCTTTCAATGATCTTTCTTTTGTTTAGAGCTCGTGTACACATAATATTACGTATCTGCTTTATTAATAAATATAATTTGTAGAAATCACTGATAACAAACAATATTTTAATATTATCTGTAATGTTTCTTTGAAACCGTTTGACAGTTTGAAACGTGTTAACATGGGTTCTTCTGGGGACTTACGGAAAGGTATGAAAAAAAAATAATTATGTAAAAAACAGAGCAGAGAGAATCTATGTATCGAGTGAGCGCAGCGAGGGTGGTTTACGTAAATAAAGAGAGTCATTTAATGCTGAATAGTATTTTTGAAAGTATATATGAAGTGTATGAAGGAGTAGTTCAGATGGTCAACAACGGCAGACCTGTAATCTATTGGCTTTAGGTTCGACCCCTGCCAAGGTCTCACTCAGCCTTTCATATAGGTAGCTACCTATACCTTAGGTAGCTACCTATACCTTAGGTAGCTACCTATATCTTAGTAGCTATCGAAAGATGAGCCTTTGGGTCGCCTCCGACTGTTTGCTTTGCTTGTGGAGCTAGCCACGAAGTAAGGTGAGCCGCAGCGTAGGGGTACCATTAACGAACCTTTGGTTCTGTTGTTCTGTCGCTCCCAATACGTTAATAACTCGATCATTTCTCGATGTAATGTAACCATAATTGGTACACAAATAGTCTGTCAAAAATTTAAAAATTTCACACGCCTCCAAGAAGCTAAGCTAAAGCAGTTAATTAATTAGTTAATTATTAAATAATTTTGTGCTTAAAAATTATAACACTGTAATCCACATATCCCATTGCATTATAGTTTTTTAAACATGCTGGTTGCAAAAAATGTAGTATTGAAAAATAAAAATGGAAAATGATGGAGGAGTAGTCTTTTCAGTGAAATTTTTAAAATCTGACGCAGGCCGCTAGGGGGCGCAAAAGGTTTTTTTTTAATTTTTTATGTACTTTTGATGATTCTCTTTTTGATGGTATATCGTTTTCTATGCGTTTTTAACCACATTGAAGACGCATGTAGGCCTACAAAATAAAAAAAACCGTAAGGGGGGCAGGCATTGAAGATGCGGAGAATCTCGCGAAAGTCATGAGGGATATGGAGTTGTGGCGGTGCAACTTTGTTGATAAGCCGTTGATAAGGTCTGTATTGGGCTTGTCAATTGTGGATTTCATAGTGGTGGCAAAATACTTTTGTTAAGCTGGTATAGCATATCAATGTTCAGTTTCAATGCAGCAGGCCGATTATATACTGTAGTAGTAGTAGGGCCTAGGCTGTGCCTTTGGGTTGGGATGCAGATTAATAGGGGAGGAACATTTTGATTGATTTTGATTCAAATATGACTTAATAAATATCATTTTTACTAAAAATTACACCGAGGCTTTACTACACAGTTACGCTAGACACAAACCCCAATGATACACTTTATTATAAATATATTTCCATCACCTAATAACACCAAGTAGTATACTCATGCAAACATAGTTTATTGGAAAGTTTATTTAGTTACAAAGATCTTCATAGCAGAAACGGAGGCTGCAGTTGTCTTTGCACTTCGGTCCCGCAAATCTGCAATGGTTTTCACAAACAAAACGTTCTATAGATTCGATATCATTCCGATTAACATCTGCTGGTAGTTTGTCGAGTTTTTCCTCAGTTAGGCAAAACGGAAATGTTTTGTCTTCTATGGTGAAAGTCTGAATGAAATAAGAATATTTGTTACATTACCGTTAGTGTAGCTATATAATAATAATAATTGTACATATCAGTAATAATTTGACGATAGTCAGCTGATTGGTAGGTTTCGTACAACCCAAGGTCTCAAGTCTAAAGAGCCAAACCCGGAAAATGACAATATATTTACAGTAAGTCCTAAAGTGAGACATAGAATCAGGGGTAATCAATTGAAATTCGTCAAACGCGTTTCTAAATGTTAATAATATTAACTGGGGTGCTTGTGTGTGTAGGCTAATACATTTCTGGTGTTAGCTAAATCGGTGAAACTGGTTGTTGTTTAGAATTTTGCCAGGCCCGTTGTTTGGAAGGTCGTGACCCTAACCTATGCCATTTATTCCTTTACAGTACAGACACTGTGTGCTCACTTACCGCGCAAACTGGGCAATCTTCCATAACATCTAACATCCATAACATGCTTTCTTCGCGCATGTCTAAGATGTTGCACCTCAAACTGTATCCAACTACAACAAATGTTGCAAATACCAATAATTTCAACATTTTCACAGAATTTTTTTATTTGTAACCACACAAGTTTGAAATCAAAATAATTTATTTAAACAAAAGATTGGGGAAGTCGAATATTCACAATTCTGAAAAAAATTAGAAATTTAAAAAAATCTAAATTTTGAAAAAAAAATTTGAACAAGATTATTTCAGACTCTAGTCCCACTGACAGCAATAAATTGTGTAATATTACACAATATCGAACACCAGCAAATTGTATACCAAGGGTTCCGAGGTATATGAACTATTTCCCATATTCCTTTATTTCCCTTCAATTTATTTCACGCTTTATTTCAATGTACCTAATTATATGAAATATGACAAATTATTATATTATGTATTTGAAAATTCAGCAAGACTTTCCTGTTAACAAAACTACAAGATTTCCTCAAAAAGTAGCAGACTAGAGTGAGTGGGTATTGTATATATAGGCCTAAAGGAACATACTGTTCTGGCGAAAATACTACAGTAAGACACGTGGAGTGTGTTGGACAGACCAACTGTACACTATGTTGGGTAGGTAGGTAGATACTCTACTGTATGTACGAAAGACATTGAGTCTACAGTATAAGTGTGTTGAACGAACTATATAACTGAATGTGCAGTATAACTGTTGGAAACGTTATCGGGTGGCAGGTGTCTGAGTTATTTAATAATCGTAAATTATTATCCGAGGCTGCAATCTCGGCGCAATTCTATGTTACAACAAACTTATAGAGTAACGAGTGCTTACCGATATATTGGTATATACAGTACAGTACTATTAATGTATACTGTAATAATCAAGGACAGGATACGATACGAAAATACGATACGGTACGGAAAGCAACATTTTACGATACGATACGAACGCAAATCTGAGAAAATACGATACGATAAGAAAAATCCAAGATACGATACGAAAGACAAAAAATGTTTCGTGTTTTTATCGTATCGTATTTTATCTAAGAATTGATAAATAATATGTATGTATTGTATTTTGTAATACACTTAGAAAATCATAAAAATCTCAATGTAATAGGCCTAGGCAGATCTTTTTTATTTCAATATTCCAGTATACTTGCTATAGCAATATAGTGTGTCTACTGGCTACAATATCCATAAGGACGTTATGCAACACGGCCCAATATTATAGTTATGGAATAATTTTGAATTTGATGTACCAATATCGAAAAAAATACGAAATACGAGAAAATATTTATTTGTATTATACGATACGAAGTCAATTTTTATGATACGATACGAAATTCGATACGAAGACAATACTGCGAAACGAAACACGAAAATCCGTTTTCGTATCGTATCGTATCCTGTCCCTGGTAATAATAATATAATTATTGCATTTAAAGTTATGTGCGCCAACATTAATACTTCGAAAACATTCAGATTTGATTTGATTTGATTATTTATTTCTTTCTTCCGATACTTCATAACAAACAAATTGCACATAAATATAATTAATGTTTTAAGTACGCCGCTGCAGTTCAGCAAATAGCTCAACATACATGTTAGATTTGTTATGTTAGCATGTTGATGTTTATGTTACATGTTACATACATAGCATATGGCTCAACAAAATAGGGATTGAGGGGTGGGGAGGGGGGGGGGGAATTGGTTCTACTAGGTTCGAAAATTGTAGGTTTATATAAGCTTCAGTTTTAAATTTAAAATTTTGTAATTAACCTTCATGACTCATTCATACATATGCCATAGTCCGCGGTAAGTCGATTTTAGAGCATTCATCGTGATATTAGAAATGAGTCCATGTCAGTGAAATAGCGCGTTAATGTCTTTTTCAATAATAGTCTATGGCCTCTGAATGTCAAATGTCTGTCTACAGGTTGCATAAATAAAAGCACGAAAAGTTTACAAACTTGTTTCTCATGAAAAATTAAGGGGGGGGGGGGGATAGCACCCCCCTATTTTGGAAATTGACAAAAAACTTTTTATTTTATCATACGTGCGAATTTAATGGAGATTTCAAATCTGCAACCAGTTTTCTCATATCTTTTCTCAAACTCAAGTTATTACCCAAAACGTAAGAGCTAGTGTGATTTTCGACAACCCTTCGAGCAGCACTATATTTTACAATTGTACGGAGCCCTTTTCATAAAAAAGGCTCTCACGGTACAGATACTAATAAAATTGCTAAAACGTTGTTTTACTAGTTAACTGTTTAACAAGCATAAAAAATTTCGTTGAATTTCATTCATTTTTTACAAAGTTATTGTTGAACATAGAAAAATGGTATTATCTAAAATAGCGGGAAGGTTTGAATTGTTCCTTAAAATTTAAACACCCATATCTCAGAATATTAATATGAAAACAAAATAGGACATGGGGTCTTATTCCCTCAGATACTACCTAGCATTTAGGGCCACTTGGGCCACTGTTAGTACTCAGGCACTAAGGCCTATCAAAAAACAAAATACCAAATCGATTTTCTAGTGCTACATAACCCAACCCAACTACCAAAAGAAAAATTACACCAAACCATACAGTAACTACAGGTTCCGGTAAGTATTGCACGAAATAGGCTATCCCATAAATTACGAAAAATATAGGACATTTTGTCCGCCGAAAAGGTAAGTCTAAGTAATAAATTTTATAAAAAT
Source organism: Nemertoderma westbladi (assembly GCA_032718475.1). Classification (NCBI taxonomy): domain Eukaryota; kingdom Metazoa; phylum Xenacoelomorpha; order Nemertodermatida; family Nemertodermatidae; genus Nemertoderma; species Nemertoderma westbladi. The sequence continues at coordinate 6,086 of JAUCBJ010006501.1, read as the reverse complement.
AAAAGGGTTTCGGAGATTTAAACACAGAACCCTGGGATTCGTGGTTCTCCTCATCAGCAGTGTGCCACGAACCCCACCCCTACCCTAACAAAACTGCACCACTAAATTAAGACAATGACCAATAAATTAGAAACCCTACCGTACCACCAAACAGAGTTGAAACCACCCACCCCCAATGTATGTTACCATCAGCCCCAAAAGCATAAACATGATTTCCCACTGAATGCAACCAACCCCAATTAGCACCTACCGGTATGTACAGATAAATAATCAGATTATTAAACAAAATTGCGCAGATGTCAGAATATGTCGACCTTCTTGCTGGTCGAAAAAGCCAACCAACCACCAAGGCCGCCGATCGCCTCAATGGTTGGAAGGCCCACTTTGAAAAGCTCCTCAATAATGACAGCGTATTGCCTGATAACTTTATAGAAGTAAAAGTGTCTGAGTCTGTACTCCCAGATATTCCCATTGGTGATATCTCCTTTGCAGAAGTGAAGGCTGCTGCAAAGAGCATTAAGACCAATCGTGCCAGTGGAGTAGATGGTGTTCCCCCTGACGTCTTTAAAATACCAGAGTGTTTAAAGCTCATCTATCCCATCATAGTAGACATGTACCGAACAACAAGAGTCCCACAAGAAATGAAAACAAATAAGTTGGTGCCAGTTCCCAAGAAGGGCAACCTAACACTATATGGTTCTTTTCGGGGAATCTCATTGATCTCGATTGCTGCAAAGCTATACAATAGAATTCTATTAAATCGCATCAGGGATCCCATTGAGAGACTGCTCCGTGGAAATCAGAATGGGTTCCGTAAAGGTCGTGAGACCATGGAGCCCATTTTGGCACTTAGAACGATAATTGAAGAGTTATCAAAAAAGAAAGACAGGCATCTGGCTGTTATCTTTGTTGACTTCTTCAAGGCCTTTGATTCAGTCTCTCGAGCACGTATGTTCAGCATACTTTCATTATATGGGATTCCTGATGAAATTATTGCAGCAATCAGATCAGTATACGATGGTTCGACAACATTTGTGTCTACTGTTGACGGTGACACAGAACCATTTGAAGTGTTATGGGGGGTCCTCCAGGGAGACACACTTGCACCATTCCTGTTCATAATTATTGTTGACTATGTTCTACGCATGTCCTTAGATCATCATAATGATGATGGGGTGATGATAACTCCACCTACTGGCTCCAGAAGTCGAGGAAATCCTGCCAAGTACCTAACTGATCTAGACTTTGCTGATGACTTAGGAGTACTCTCAGAATCACTAGAGGGAGCCCAACGGCTCCTCAGCTCATTAGAACATGCTGCTTCTAGTGTTGGTCTTTTTATTAACTCCAGAAAGACCAAAATTTTGACAGTTAACTTTGAAAGTCCTCAGCAAGTCTCTGATCGGATGAGCATAAGCTCAACAGATGGTATGCTTGAGCATGTGGATGACTTCTGTTACCTGGGATCATAGATCCGGAAGTCAGGTGATGACCTTCGAATACGTAAGGGAAAGGCATGGGCAGTCTTGACTAGGCTTTCCAGGATTTGGAAGTCACCGAGAATTCATCGGAAACTTAAGGTCCGATTATTTAGAGCAGCAGTAGTTCCAGTACTCCTCTATGCGAGTCCAAGCTGGGCTCTAAGTGATGAGGACACCAAATCTCTTGATGGCACATTAACAAGAATGCTACGCAGGGTTCATTGTGTCAAGTACAATGCACACATCTCCAACCAGACACTATATAACATTGGAGTTGTCTCATTGGTTCCCCCAAGCTTGACACTAGAACAAAATCGCCTGCGCTTTGCAAGACATTGCTTTCGCCGTGAGGACCAGCCAGTGCATAATCTTGTACTTTGGCAGCCTCATGGAGTGAATAAGCATGGTGGACAGCCCATGACTTTCTTGAGACGCATCTTAAAGGACACTGGCCTTGAAGATGCGGATGATCTAGCAAATGTGATGGGTGATAGGGAGTTGTCGTGGTGCAATTTTGTCGATACGCCGGCACAGCATTCTCAAAAATACAGCTGCAATGCAGCATGCCGATCGTAGTAGTATATTAGCCTGGGTTGTGTTCGGCTGCAGTATTTAATGCAATGTGCGGAAACAGTTGCAGATATCAGGCAACTACAGTCACAGACACCGAATTTGAGTAAAACATCGCCCTTCTCTCTACTACGCTAGCAGATGCACAGCTTCTACTGAATAAAGTGGAGAGGGTTGCTAAGGAGGTTGGATTGCATATAAATGACATATTCTTGAATTGTAATGTTGATAGAAACTTGACAATAATCAATAATAATCAACTAAGGAAGGTTGACGACTTTCAGTACCTTGGGTCATGGATAGAGAGTAGAAAAAAGACATTGAAGTTAGGAAAAAAATGCATGGGTACAGGAGGGACTGGCATCGAATCGAATCGAAAGCAATTTTTCGACTTCGATTTCCCATATATTTTTCGATTTGATTTCGATTCGATTCAGCACATTTTCGATTCGATTTCGATTCGACTCAGGTAAAAAATTTCGACCGCGATTCGATTATTCGACCTTTGAATATTAACTTAATTATTTGTCATTAAATATACATTATAAATTTTATTCTTAAATTGTTACTTTTTCGCTCGAATATACCCCAAATCGGGAGAAAATGAGTGCATCTTTCCCAAGGAAAAAAAGAACTCATAGGATTGCATTAATTTTACTCTATTCTATACTATACGAAATATTTTATTACGTCATGTATTTAAAGAGCATCGAAGTATAAAAGGTTTGTATGTAATTTGAGCATCCATGCGCGCACTCAAAAGTTATTGCATGTTTAGTGTATGCAAGGTGAACTCCAAAACGCAAATCAATATTCAATATTTTATTTATTTATTTTATTTACCTTTCATGGTTGGGGCACTTGTATTCTTGTATTCTTGTATATATATTTAGTGATTTAAAATTCACACGGTAGAACTCTTAGATTAAGTCTTCGATTAAGTATATAAACCTAAAAACTACAGTATATCAAATAATTAAGTACGGGCCTGCAGTTGTAAAAATTACGCAAATAAGGCACAAAATGCACATAACTAATAATGAGAAAAAAAAACATTATAGTAAAAATATACACAGTATAAAAATTGTGCAAAAACTGGCTAATTCTTCTGTTTAAATTGGACAATGCAATGAAAGAAATGTAGTCCATTTTAATTTATTTGAATACTTGTACCTTAGTTAAGGAGTTTGACTGGATAGGTCTCGAGTCAGTGTATCCAGGCGAGCCGGGACAATCTGGGACGGTGAAAAGATATGCATCAAGATGCTTTTTAAAAGTCTCCAGTGCGCAGCCTGTCAAGTCTCTTATATGTTTTGGGATGGTGTTAAATATTTTAGGACCAATAACACAAAAACTTTTGTCTATAAGATAGGAGACGCGACATGTAGCCTTACTAGCAAGGGACGGTATGGTACAAAGTCGACCTCTGCGGATATTTTTTGTAGATTTAATTTTATAGGTTAAATCTGAAATATTTGGAACTCTATTTTCGATAATTTTCCATGTATATATTATTATATACCTTTCTCTCCTCCGCTCGAGCGAATATAACCGTAACATTTTCAAGCGTTCCCAATAATTTATGTCCTTCATTCCAAATATGCGGCGGGTGTAGGCCCGTTGTACATTTTCAATTTTTGGAGTATGTATGGTATAATAATCGGATTTTGTGTGTTATTATTAGATAATCACTTCTCACCTTTTCCTTTGTGTAGCTTCAGTTTAGAGTCATTATGAAATGGCAACGTTCTGTATGAAGGCGTCCTAATTATAGTTCTATAGTTATTAGCTGGGTCTATTACAGGGCGAGAGGCAGGTATTAAATTGCGACACTCTGTCTCGAACGAGTTCGGTATACTGATGAAATTCACATTACACGGCGCGGCCTATTTCTAGTAGCTGGGTTTGAATTCGAGGGCGATAGTAACTGAAAACATTACAATATCACAGTAGGCTCTGGCTCTGTACTAACAGAGTCGGCACATTTGTGTGATTTTATGATTATGTAAATATTATTTATCGAGACAGGGGGGGGGGGGAGGGTGGGGGGTGGGGGGTGGGGGGTCTGGACGCAAAACTCGCCTTGGCGAATTAATATCCCGCCTCAATGTTAAATTCTCAATTTAGGGAAAGGAGCAGGTTACAGTTGCACGTTATTTTAACCAAAACAATAAATTAAACTTAAACATAAATGAACAGGTTACAGTTTTATTTTTGGGAGTAATTAGCTGTTATTTGCGTCAAATTTACCCTGGAGAGGGACGAATTTTTATTGCGTCCAGTCCCCCCCCCCCCCCCCCCCCCCCCCCCCCCTAACTGTATTTATGAGAGCATTTATATTATATAGCTAGCACACTAGCTATAGCTAGTTATATAGCTAGTTATATAGCTAGTTATATAGCTAGTTATATAGCTAGCACACTGCTTGTAACCTAAGTGACACGTGACAAGTGACAAAAAATAATATGTAGAAAATAATAAGTTAGGGCGCCTCACACTGCACTCTTACAGGCATGTTTACTACAGTGGCGCTCCAGCCATTACTACACTGGAGCCTTTCTCTCTACCTAAGTGCCAACATGCTGGGCTTTACTTACACTCAGCGTCAGCCTGAGACTGAAAAAAACATGAAATTTTAATAAGAAACATAAATATATGCAATTCCAATAATATTAATTGTTTTTTATAATTACAGTATAGATAAATAAACTAATTATTAACAATTATTAGCTACGACCCAACACAAAGTGATTTCATTCGAGCTAATATATGATAACCCTCATAGATGAGTTTCCCAGCCCTTGAAGACTTTGTCCACAACCGTTTATCATACAAATACACACCGACCCCAGTACCGACTCGCTTTAATCTCCTTAAATGGTCGTCAAATTCCTGGAGGGTTTCCATCTGAGTCTTCAGGAATTCAGCATATACGAAGTTACGGCATTGAGGATCGTTGTGATTGGTTGCTAAGCCGTTAATGTCGACTAGCGATTGGTTAATTTCCTGTTGCAGACATTGAGCTTCTTTCATCGCATCCACAGCATTAGGCCATAGGCGCTGCGTAGGCTTCTAAATAACCATAATAATACAATACATTAATAACATGATGTAATTAGTGTGGAAATAACCACCTAGTGTACACTAATAGAATCAATTATGATATAATTATTATAATGGAGCAGTATTAAGGTAAAATACGGTAGTAATAATAGAGTGGTAATATAATAAATAGATAAATGTAATGGGTCCTATGTGTGTTCCCTTTTTCGGATAATTTTCGTTATCAGTTTACCAGTACGTGCTTTAATTACAGAAGAAATAGGCAGTCTGTTCGATATTTTTAGGCCATGCAAAATCTTAAGAATTTTTCTATATTGCGGTACTAATTCCTTGTGATTGACATTTCCCCAGGATTCGCAGTTGTACAAGATTCCATTAATGATACATTATTGGTGTTATGGGTGAATGAGTGGTTAATTATTATAAATTTTTGTTGGGCATAGATTTTGCAAAGTCGGCAATGACGTCCAGGTGGGATCGATCTGGTCACCTCCGGGTTGGAAGTCTGGCGCTCTAACCATTCAGCTAGCAGCTCAGGTAAAAGATAGACCTGGAAATACTATCTGATACCTTTGATCTACTATCTGATCCTGGAATTTCTGGGGTTTAAAGTCTACCCGTGGCCTCCCATCTGTCAATACCATCATATGCTGCCACTGTGCTCAACCCTACCGTATTGGTCGTCTTTTAAAAGACGGCCAAGTGCGGTAATGTTGAGCACAGTGGCAGCATATGGTGATACTGACACCTCAGCTTACCAGCTAAAATAAAAATTTGGTAAAACTAATTGTAATTTTTAATATTATTCATTCTAGAACATTTTTTAGTTCTCAATTGCTAAGATGTTCTAGAACATTTATCATTAAAAAAATAGTTCATTATTATTTTTTATTATTTATCAAAAATCTTCCAGAACATGAAATATTTGTTCTAGAACAATTTTTAAAGTTTTTCAAATTAGCTAAAATGTTC
>JAUCBJ010006500.1:0-27747 GCA_032718475.1 Nemertoderma westbladi | reverse complement strand
TTTCCAATGGTAGGTCATTAAAGATTCTCGGTGCAGCCGCCGAAAAAGATCTATCGCCAAATGTTTTATAGTTGGTTGATGGTACTACCAAAGTTGAGTTATACTGCGATCGTGTCACTTTGGAGTTAATTTGAATTAATTCAGCCAAGTAGTCAGGAGCAACTCCATTTAAACACTTCCAAGTTATTAATGCAATCTTATACCTGATTGTTGCTATTGGATGAGCGGTCACCTTTTCACTCCAAATTAAAGTTTGCAAGCACTGCAGCGTGGTCGGAATAATTATCTTTAGGATCGTCCTTATAAACATGGCCACTACTAATGAGTTCAATGCAATCAACCGACGTAATCACGTGATCAATATATGACGACGTATTAATTCCGTGTATGCGCAAGGTTATTATCGGTCCGCTATTTACTTATCATTACAAATGAATGTCTGCGTGTGGAAACGCAAACGTGATCCCACTGAACAAACATACACGAGATTATTCACAGAGGAGTACTGGAGCGGAACTACTGCTGCTCTAAATAATCGGACCTTAAGTTTCCGATGAATACTGTGGGACTTCCAAATCTTGGAAAGCCCATTCAAGGCTGACCATGCCTCTCCCTTAAGTATTTGAAAGTCCTCACCTGACATCCGGATCCATTATCCCAGGTAACAGAAGTCGTCCACATGCTCAAGCATACCATCCTTTAAGCTTATTCTCATCCGGTCAGAGACTTGATGAGGACTTTCAAAGCTAACTGTCAAAATTTTGGTATTTTTGGAGTAAATAAAAAGACCAACACTAGAAGCAGCCTGTTCTAATCTGCTGAGGAGCCGTTGGGCTCCCTCTAGTGATTCTGAGAGTACTTCTAAGTCATCAGCAAAGTCGAGATCAGTTAGGTACTTGGAAGAATTCCCTTACCTTCCTCAAAAAGACGCAGCATGTGGTATGTTACATATTCCAAGATTTAGAGGTCACCACTTTCATAAATTTCGCCCTCTAGCGGCAGCCTGGAGAACTGCAGAACCATTACCGACCCCACAAAGACACAGGATGTGTTCTAGCACTTATCTGACAAGTTTCAGTTTGAACGGATCATAAATAACGGAATGGGTCAAGCTGTCAAGGATTTCACTTTTAGACATTTCGCCCTCTAACGGAATCCTTGAGAACTACAGACGGATTAGCCTCCTTTGAATGACAAAGCTAGTGGTCTAGTACAAATCAGCCAAGTATCAGCTTGAACAGATTAATAACAAAGAAATGGGAGGACATTTATAATATTTAGTTAGACATGTAGCCCTCTGGCGGGAGACTGTTGAACTGATGGTGTCTGCAAGTCTCTAGAAAATCGCAACGTTTTTTCTAATTGATTGATGGCTAAAATATTGCCCGTTAGCTTTAAATCCGAAAAGATATCGACAAGCATGTCAAAATGGTAACAACGACAACGACCTGACGACGTAGTACTGGGGGTTGTACTGAAGTTGAGTGCAGTGTTGCAGTAACTGGTAGGGGGAATATTTTGATTTGTTGATTTTCGCTATCTTCTATTACGGTGTCACAGGCGAAAATGCCCCCCCCCCCACCCCCCCCCCCCCCCCCGCGCGGAATATTCGCCTAGCGCCAAATGTCTCCCCGGTCACATAGGCCTAGCGCCATATGGCCCCCTACCGCGCAGAATGCCCCCCGGTGATTTTATGGTTTGAAATAAGGGATTCAATTGTAATTTCATTACACATTACATTAGGCCTATTTATTACATATCATAAGTAGTATACCAGAATACCATAAACAAACAATATACAATGTACAGTGGGTGGTATTAATTAATACTTAAAAAGCTGCTCATTAACTTCTGCCACGAACTCACGTCCCTGATCTGACATCACGATCTCCGCCACCCCGTAGCGAGTCAACAAGTCGTACAGAAGAGTCCGCAAATAACAAGCGAGTCTATTCTCACAGGTAAAACTGTAACCTGTTCTATTGTGCTTAGTGCTGTAGTTTATTGTTTTGGTTAAAATAACGTGCCACTGTAACCTGCTCCTTTCCCTAAATTGAGACTTTAACATTGAGGCGGGATATTAATTCGCAGCCCCACCGTTACCGTTAACTGCTGCACTGTCAGCTCATGATTTAGTATCTTAATTCTGAGTCTTATCTTAATTCTTTGCAGTTGGGGTGGGGCATTTGGCGCGGAAGGGCAGAAGGGGGTCATTACGCGCCTAGGCGAGTATACCCGGGGGGTCATTACGCGCTAGGCGAGTATACCTTGGGGGGTCATTACTCGCTAGGCGATTACGCCCGGGGGGGCGCATTCTACAGGGGGGCAATTTCGACTGGCAGACTGGGACAACTGTTAAACTGTTAAACAACTGGTTAAACTGTTAAACTAGGCCTAAATCAGTAAATGTCTGAATGTTTTACATTACAGTACCGATGTAGCGATGACTGGATGAATTAAAATAATTTTCTAAATCCACTAAACATAGGCCAGTAGGCCTAATCACTTAGTCCTGCAACATATAGACAGAGCGAAGTTCCAGACTAGTTAACCAGTCAGCTTAGTTGTTCACATGCTACTCGAAGCCCCAGACTAGTTAACCAGTCAGCTTAGTTGTACACGTGCTGCTCGAAGCCCCATAGTAAGTCCTATATGGAATACTGACAAAAAAGCGCGCCAACACGCGTTTCTGGTTTAAAAACGAAAATCGCGCCAGCCATGATTATATAATGCGCGCCCAAGCCAAACAATTGGACAATTTTTGCAGTAATTGCTTAATTGTAATAATTTTATCAGTTCAGCAGTTTTATATAATTCTGTAGCCCTACAGTATGTTTAACATTAAAAAATGCGAGCGTAGCGAGCAAGGAAATTTTTCCAATTTATGTTTAACATAAAATACAGTCCAGGACTGTCTGACAGTAAATAGTCAGATAGTGCTGTAGTTTGTAGTAGTAGTAGTGCTTAGTAGGTCCAATGTCAAACGTCAACTGACTGTTTTTTTAATTGTTTTTTAAAATGCAGATGTGATCAAGATGCGAGCGTAAGCGAGCACGAAAAATTTTTAAACATTTCAGCATTTTAAAGGTTGGCAAAAACCGACTGTTTTTCAAAACAGTCCAAAATACAGAAAATGCAGATGTCATTAAAATTGCGAGCGTAGCGAGCACGGAAATTCTGCTGAATCATGCAGGCTGTCATGGTTTTTTAATTGGTTTTGAAAGAAAATCTGACAATTGAAAAACTTTTGAAAACAATAAGTCTTGTTTTTTTAATGGTCCATGCTCAATCTGTCCCGTTTCCATTTTGTCCCACAGCCAGCTGGCCAGGCCAGACAGTACTAAGAGTAAGACCTTGCAGTATAAAAACGCGAGCGAAGCGAGCGGGTCCATTTTTTCAATCTTTTTTAAAACCTATGGGAATAATTCCAAATAGAGCTGTAAGAGTGGGGATGTGTTTGCTAGTGCACTGCTACGCTAACCTCCCTACTGTCCTAAACCTAACCCCTTACATCGCTTACAATCCATATTCGCGCCCAGGGACCGCCAGGATCCTCAATGCGCGCCACACGCCCCTGTCACTACGCGCCAGGATCCTTAATCCGCGCCACACGCCCCCCTGTCCACTCACGCGCCAGGATCCTTAATCCGCGCCACACATGTTGAGCAAACTCTACATAAATTCCAACCTGGATTAGTAGTTAACCAGTCTGCCAGTTAGGTTAGTTGTACACGTCCTGCTTGAAGCCCCAGACAGCCAGACTAGTTAACGTGCTGGTTTAGTTGTTCACGTGCTGCTCGAAGTCCCCAGGACTACTACTACTACTACTAGGATCGGCATGCTGCATTGCAGCTGCATTTTTAAGAATGCTGTGCCGGCTTGTCAACAAAATTGCACCGCCACAACTCCCTATCACCCATGACATTTGCTAGATCATCCGCATCTTTAAGGCCAGTGTCCTTTAAGATGCGTCTCAAGAAAGTCATGGGCTGTCCACCATGCTTATTCACTCCATGAGGCTGCCAAAGTACAAGATTATGCACTGGCTGGTCCTCACGGCGAAAGCAATGTCCTGCAAAGCGGAGGCGATTTTGTTCTAGTGTCAAGCTTGGGGGAACCAATGAGACACCTCCAATGTTATATAGTGTCTGGTTGGAGATGTGTGCATTGTACTTGACACAATGAACCCGGCGTAGCATTCTTGTGAATGTGCCATCCAGAGATTTGGTGTCCTCAGCAGTTAGAGCCCAGCATGGACTCCCGTAGAGGAGTACTGGAACTACTGCTGCTCTAAATAATCGGACCTTAAGTTTCCGATTAATTCTCGGTGATTTCCAAATCCTGGAAAGCCTATTCAAGGCTGTCCATGCCTTTCCCTTACGTATTCGAAGGTCCTCACCTGACTTCCGGATCCATGATCCCAGGTAACAGAAGTCGTCCACATGCTCAAGCATACCATCCTTTGAGCTTATGCTCATCCGATCAGAGACTTGCTGAGGACTTTCAAAGTTAACAGTCAGAATTTTGGTCTTTCTGGAGTTAATAAAAAGACCAACACTAGAAGCAGCATGTTCTAATGAGCTGAGGAGCCGTTGGGCTCCCTCTAATGATTCTGAGAGTACTCCTAAGTCATCAGCAAAGTCTAGATCAGTTAGGTACTTGGCAGGATTTCCTCGACTTCTGGAGCCAGTAGGTGGAGTTATCATCACCCCATCATCATTATGATGATCTAAGGACATGCGTAGAACATAGTCAACCACAATAATGAACAAGAATGGTGCAAGTGTGTCTCCTTGGAGGACGCCCCATAACACTTCAAATGGTTCTGTGTCACCGTCAACAGTAGACACAAATGTTGTCGAACCATCGTATACTGATCTGATTGCTGCAATAATTTCATCAGGAATCCCATATAATGAAAGTATGCTGAACATACGTGAGCGAGAGACTGAATCAAAGGCCTTGAAGAAGTCAACAAAGATAACAGCCAGATGCCTGTCTTTCTTTTTTGATAATTCTTCAATTATCCTTCTAAGTGCCAAAATGGGCTCCATGGTCCCACGACCTTTACGGAACCCATTCTGATTTCCACGGAGCAGTCTCTCAATGGGATCCCTGATGCGATTTAATAGAATCCTATTGTATAGCTTTGCAGCAATCGAGATCAATGAGATTCCCCGAAAAGAACCATAGAGTGTTAGGTTGCCCTTCTTGGGAACTGGCACCAACTTATTTGTTTTCATTTCTTGTGGGACTCTTGTTGTTCGGTACATGTCTACTATGATGGGATAGATGAGCTTTAAACACTCAGGTATTTTAAAGACCTCAGGGGGAACACCATCTACTCCACTGGCACGATTGGTCTTAATGCTCTTTGCAGCAGCCTTCACTTCTGCAAAGGAGATATCGCCAATGGGAATATCTGGGAGTACAGACTCAGACACTTTTACTTCTATAAAGTTATCAGGCAATACCCTGTCATTATTGAGGAGCTTTTCAAAGTGGGCTTTCCAACCATTGAGGCGATCGGCTGGTGATTCAGCCTTAACCTTGGTGGTTGGTTGGCTTTTCCGCCCAGTAAGCAGATTGATTGATTTCCATGCCTGGGATGATTGCCTGCTGTCGTCAGCATCATTGATGGCATCAACCTGTTGGTTTATTAGCTCCTGTAGATTAACAGAGTACTGCCTGTTCAGGGACCTAGATGCAGCCTTAACTGCATTCTTGGCCGCTGTAGTCTGTTTGAGTCGGGACTCTTTCTGCGCCTTATGAAGGTCATTTCGGCACTTCTGAATTTTGTTGTCAGTCCACGGGGCCCTTTTCCTGTTTCGAGGGTATACAGGAACTGTTTCTGCAGCTGCATGCTTTCATAAGCATGGTGGACAGCCCATGACTTTCTTGAGACGCATCTTAAAGGACACTGGCCTTGAAGATGCGGATAATCTAGCAAATGTCATGGGTGATAGGGAGTTGTGGCGGCGCAATTTTGTCGACAAGCCGGCACAGCATTCTTAAAAATGCAGCTTCAATGCAGCATGCCGATACTAGTATACATCACCTCAGCTAAGGAAATCTTCCTTTGTGAAAGTTGTTGATTTTCCTTAGCTTCGTGGATTTATTAAAAAAAAGGTGACATTCCACCAATAATCGTAATATATTAATATGGTCACCGATAAAATATTTTAAAAAATGCAGACGTTTGCTTATTTTGATTTATAATGTAATTGTTAGGCCTACTATATTGATTGACTGTTGTAGAATATTATATTATCCAGTAACTGTCAAATCGGTTGGAGTTCCGCCCGTGGCTACATTTTGTTTTTATAGTTCCGCCCGTGGCTACATTTTGTACAATTCCGCCCGTGGCTACATGTTTTGTTCTTATAGTTCCGCCCGTTACTATATTAAGTTCTTATAGTTCCCCCGTGGCTACATTATGTTAATATAGTTCCGCCTGTGGCTACATTTTGTTCTTATAGTTCCGCCCGTTGCTATATTAAGTTCTTATAGTTCCGCCCGCGGCTACATTTTGGACGTATAGTTCCGCCCGTGGTACATTTTCTACTTGTAGTTCCGCCCGTGGCTACATTTTGTACTGGTAGTTCCGCCCGTGGCTACATTTTCTACTTGTAGTTCCGCCCGTGGCTACATTCTGTTCTTATAGTTCCGCCCGTGGCTACATTTTGTACTTGTAGTTCCGCCCGTGGCTACATTTTGTTCTTATAGTTCCGCCCGTGGCTACATTTTGTTCTTAGGCCTATAGTTCCGCCCGTGGCTACATTTTGTACTTGTAGTTCCGCCCGTGGCTACATTTTGTACTTGTAGTTCCGCCCGTGGCTACATTTTGTACTTGTAGTTCCGTCCGTGGCTACATTTTGTACTTGTAGTTCCGCCTGTGGCTACATTTTGTACTTGTAGTTCCGCCTGTGGCTACATTTTGTACTTGTAGTTCCGCCCGTGGCTATATTTTGTTCTTAGGCCTATAGTTCCGCCCGTGGCTACATTTTGTACTTGTAGTTCCGCCCGTGGCTACATTTTGTTCTTAGGCCTATAGTTCCGCCCGTGGCTACATTTTGTACTTGTAGTTCCGCCCGTGGCTACTTCTGTTCTTATAGTTCCGCCCGTGGCTACAATTTGTTCTTAGGCCTATAGTTCCGCCCGTGGCTACATTTTGTACTTGTAGTTCCGCCCGTGGCTACATTTTGTACTTGTAGTTCCGCCCGTGGCTACATTTTGTACTTGTAGTTCCGTCCGTGGCTACATTTTGTACTTGTAGTTCCGCCCGTGGCTACATTTTGTACTTGTAGTTCCGCCCGTGGCTACATTTTGTACTTGTAGTTCCGCCCGTGGCTACATTTTGTACTTGTAGTTCCGCCCGTGGCTACATTTTGTACTTGTAGTTCCGCCCGTGTCTACATTTTGTTCTTAGGCCTATAGTTCCGCCCGTGACTACATTTTGTAATTGTAGTTCCGCCCGTGGCTATATTTTGTTCTTAGGCCTATAGTTCCGCCCGTGGCTACATTTTGTACTTGTAGTTCCGCCCGTGGCTACATTCTGTTCTTATAGTTCCGCCCGTGGCTACATTTTGTTCTTAGGCCTATAGTTCCGCCCGTGGCTACATTTTGTACTTGTAGTTCCGCCCGTGGCTACATTTTGTACTTGTAGTTCCGCCCGTGGCTACATTTTGTACTTGTAGTTCCGCCCGTGGCTACATTTTGTACTTGTAGTTCCGCCCGTGGCTACATTTTGTACTTGTAGTTCCGCCCGTGGCTACATTTTGTACTTGTAGTTCCGCCCGTGGCTACATTTTGTACTTGTAGTTCCGCCCGTGTGTACATTTTGTTCTTAGGCCTATAGTTCCGCCCGTGACTACATTTTGTAATTGTAGTTCCGCCCGTGGCTATATTTTGTTCTTAGGCCTATAGTTCCGCCCGTGGCTACATTTTGTACTTGTAGTTCCGCCCGTAGCTACATTTTGTACTTGTAGTTCCGCCCGTGGCTATATTTTGTTCTTAGGCCTATAGTTCCGCCCGTGGCTACATTTTGTACTTGTAGTTCCGCCCGTGGCTACATTTTGTACTTGTAGTTCCGCCCGTGGCTACATTTTGTTTTAGGCCTATAGTTCCGCCCGTGGCTACATTTTGTACTTGTAGTTCCGCCCGTGGCTACATTTTGTACTTGTAGTTCCGCCCGTGGCTATATTTTGTTCTTAGGCCTATAGTTCCGCCCGTGGCTACATTTTGTACTTGTAGTTCCGCCCGTGTCTACATTTTGTTCTTAGGCCTATAGTTCCGCCCGTGACTACATTTTGTAATTGTAGTTCCGCCCGTGGCTATATTTTGTTCTTAGGCCTATAGTTCCGCCCGTGGCTACATTTTGTACTTGTAGTTCCGCCCGTGGCTACATTTTGTACTTATAGTTCCGCCCGTGGCTACATTTTGTACTTATAGTTCCGCCCTTGGCTACATTTTGTACTTGTAGTTCCGCCCGTGGCTACATTTTGTACTTGTAGTTCCGCCCGTGGCTACATTTTGTTTTAGGCCTATAGTTCCGCCCGTGGCTACATTTTGTACTTATAGTTCCGCCCGTGGCTACATTTTGTACTTGTAGTTCCGCCCGTGGCTACATTTTGTTCTTAGGCCTATAGTTCCGCCCGTGGCTACATTTTGTACTTGTAGTTCCGCCCGTGGCTACATTTTGTACTTGTAGTTCCGTCCGTGGCTACATTTTGTACTTGTAGTTCCGCCCGTGGCTACATTTTGTACTTGTAGTTCCGCCCGTGGCTATATTTTGTTCTTAGGCCTATAGTTCCGCCCGTGGCTACATTTTGTACTTGTAGTTCCGCCCGTGGCTACATTTTGTACTTGTAGTTCCGCCCGTGGCTACATTTTGTACTTGTAGTTCCGCCCGTGGCTACATTTTGTTTTAGGCCTATAGTTCCGCCCGTGGCTACATTTTCTACTTGTAGTTCCGCCCGTGGCTACATTTTGTACTTGTAGTTCCGCCCGTGGCTACATTTTGTACTTGTAGTTCCGCCCGTGGCTACATTTTGTACTTGTAGTTCCGCCCGTGGCTACATTTTGTTTTAGGCCTATAGTTCCGCCCGTGGCTACATTTTCTACTTGTAGTTCCGCCCGTGGCTACATTTTGTACTTGTAGTTCCGCCCGTGGCTACATTTTGTACTTGTAGTTCCGCCCGTGGCTACATTTTGTACTTGTAGTTCCGCCCGTGGCTACATTTTGTTCTTAGGCCTATAGTTCCGCCCGTGGCTACATTTTGTACTTGTAGTTCCGCCCGTGGCTACATTTTGTACTTGTAGTTCCGCCCGTGGCTACATTTTGTTCTTAGGCCTATAGTTCCGCCCGTGGCTACATTTGTACTTATAGTTCCGCCCTTGGCTACATTTTGTACTTGTAGTTCCGCCCGTGGCTACATTTTGTACTTGTAGTTCCGCCCGTGGCTACATTTTGTTTTAGGCCTATAGTTCCGCCCGTGGCTACATTTTCTACTTGTAGTTCCGCCCGTGGCTACATTTTGTACTTGTAGTTCCGCCCGTGGCTACATTTTGTACTTGTAGTTCCGTCCGTGGCTACATTTTCTACTTGTAGTTCCGCCCGTGGCTACATTTTGTACTTGTAGTTCCGCCCGTGGCTACATTTTGTTTTAGGCCTATAGTTCCGCCCGTGGCTACATTTTGTACTTGTAGTTCCGCCCGTGGCTACATTTTCTACTTGTAGTTCCGCCCGTGGCTACATTTTGTACTTGTAGTTCCGCCCGTGGCTACATTTTGTTCGTATAGTTCCGTCCGTGGCTACATTTTCTACTTGTAGTTCCGCCCGTGTCTACATTTTATTTTAGGCCTATAGTTCCGCCCGTGGCTACATTTTTTTTTATTATTCATACATGACAGAAAAATACTGACAGTACAGCACTACGTTAAAATGTTACAGTAATATAAGTAATTAATTAGTTAATAATAGACATATTATAATGAACGGTGATACAAATCACAGACCATATAAACTATCAGACGGCGACAAATGGTGCAAGAATTAATTAATCAGTTAACAGATATGTAATTTAATAGTTCTGAAATTTCATCTTGCAAAAAATTATCAACATTGCTTATACGTAACCGACAATCAATTAGTTATTTACAAAACTCTAACTTCCACCTACACTCTGAAGGACAAGGGGCGTAACTAACATTGCTAAGTACAAGTGACTTATTTAGTTTATTGAGATCATATGAACCACATAAATTAGCAATACGCCGAAGGTTAGCACCACTACGAGAAGCACAATTAAATAAAGCAATAGCTGACAGAAACCGCTTGCTAGAAGGCTTGCTTGCTTTGTATTTATAGTTCCGCCCGTGGTTACATTTTGTACAGTACTTATAGTTCCTCCCATTAAAAAAAAATTGTTCGAGTCTTTGACTTTGGATTTTCTGTGATGTTCTCATTGATCAAAGTTGAACATTATTAGTGACTACTGTACTGTAATTGTTATTTAATCTAGCTAGCGTTTTAATGTTAGCATTTGTTTTTTTTATGGTAGCTAGTGTTTTAAAAAATATACTTTTTAATTTTTATTTTTGTGTTGTTGATGTTAATGTTAATGTTTAAGCAACACTGAAAATATTTTTTTTAGATTATAGCTAATCTGCTAGCTACAATTTAAAATTATTAGTAGCTAAAAGTATTTCGTACTCCTCCCCACTAGTTCCGTACTCCTCCCCACTAGCTACCATATATAATAATTGTTTTGCAGCGGGATGTTTTAGAACAGTAAATATGTCAGAAACTACTTAAATATAGCTAGTAAATTTTTTTTAACACTAGCTAGATAAAAAATACTAGCCACCATAGAAAAACATTATATTTTAATCAATAACTTACATGTTCTAGATCATTTAAAACAACAAAAAGTGAAAACACTAGCTAGTACAGTATAAAACTACTGTTAAAAATCCAAAAATAAAAGTCAGAAATTTGTTCCAAAAACTAGCTTGTATAAAAATTGTTCTACCGGTAGAACAAAAAATATTTGTTCTATAACATAAATTTTTATTTTAATCAATAACTGACATGTTCTAGAACATTTAAAACTACAAAAGTGAAAACATTAGCTAGTTTAAAAGTACAGTTAAAAATCCAAAAATGTAGCCACGGGCGGAACTGACCCCAAATCTGACCCCAAAGTTAAATCAAATATACCGAATATGTAAATCAATCTCGCATACCGCTACTGTTTGTTGCGGATTTATTACGTACTAAACATTCACGACAAAGCACATTCTATTTTTATTAACAAATTATTGGTAAACAAATCTAGTAAAGACATGGACATGCAAACCTCACAAACTAATACATACCCACTTATATAACCGTTCGAGATGGAAGAGTCGAATGATTCAATTACCGGTGAACTGGGTGAACACATGACTGAAAAAGCTAAAAATATACGTCTGGCTCTCAAGGTGGGCGTAAGGCTTATTATACTGGGTATTATAGTTACTGGGGTCGTTATATACGGTAACAAAGACTCCGACATTCCCAAAAGTTATAATAGAGACCACAATACAGATACAGGTTTCCCTATTGTCGCTTCTCCAATCTCGCCAACTTGGTCAGAAGTTGTTCCGATCAGCTCAACTGAAGATAATATGGCCACAGATGGTGCATCACCTACAACCGGGGAGTACCGCACCAACGCAACGGTTCCAGACGGATAGCGTCTCCTCTACAACTATAAGCTAAAATCGCTTACTTCATCGCTCACTGTTCAATCCAACTGTCTAAAAGTTTTACTAGTTAACCAATAGATGATTGATGGACAAGGAACCGTACCTATGAATATATAAGAATTTTAATTTTTTTGAGTTTATTATTGTGTTTGTTGGATCATGGTTCAGTCATTTCCCCCCCCCCCCCCTGGCCGGCTGGCCCAGGTGCCAGGTTGTCCCCACACACACACCCCTTCTCTACTCAAGTAAGTGTAGGCCCTACAGTTGCACCATCGTCACATCCCTGTGTGTCTTTCACTGCATTGTTCACGTGAAACGGTTCTGTGCTTAGATGCCCCCCCCCCCCCCCCCCCCCGTCTTCCGCACTGATTATTATACTGCAATTAACCTCGATATGTGCTGTGAATAAAATATATCCTACAGAAATAAAATAAAATAACTTTATATTTAATTTTACTTGCGACAAATCATTATCATTGCTACCACAAAAGTTTTACCGGTACGTACTGTGAGTGGTGTAGTACTACTCGTACAGGTTGTAGGTGTAGTTACCATGCTACCAGTTTACTACAACATTATTTGAATGGTTTTGGTAGTTAATCAGCTGTTCTCAAGGTGTGTCTGACTTTGGGTACACATTATTCACATTGTAGGATTTGCTGTTTTAAAGTGTTGCATCATCATCATACTGTATTACGTCATCCTCCCACATCCAATGATTCTGGCATCCGGTGACTAAAAACTTACTACAGTACTAGCAACTACTGAACTAGCAGACTGCAGGACTGGGTGGTTGAAGTTGAATGCAGTTCGTCTTTCAAGTCGCTTTATTCTGATTTTCTGTGATATATTTTCTGATTTTAGATTTTCAAAGTACAGCTACCCCGGGCAGCCGGGTAACGAAAAACGAACTGAAAAAGTATATGGATATGGCAACGGCATACAGGGCCATTTGCAGATATTGGTTGAGCCTGTTTCCTGTCTGCACTAAGGCTGTAGGGCCTACCGCTGTACCGGTAGATGGTTTTACTAAAATCCGCACAGGCAATCTATCGGTTCAGCTGTTACAGTATTATTAGGGGTACTACTACTATCTGACTATTAATTACCGTATTCTGCATATTGCAGTATTGCGGTTACGGAATGGCGTGGACATCTCAAACTCTCCGTCAGGCCTTCATAGACTTCTTCGTCGAGAAGGACCACACATTCGTTCCCTCGTCTGGGGTCGTCCCCCATGATGACCCGACGTTGTTATTCACCAACGCCGGGATGAACCAATTCAAACCGATATTCCTGGGGACCGTGGATCCAGCAAGCGATATGGGTCGACTGAAACGGGCGGTTAACAGCCAGAAGTGCATCCGGGCGGGGGGAAAACACAACGATCTGGACGATGTTGGCAAGGACGTGTACCATCACACGTTCTTCGAGATGTTGGGTAGTTGGTCCTTCGGGGATTATTTTAAACGCGAGATCTGTAGATGGGCCTTGGAGTTCTTTGTGGAGCGACTGCGGTTGGATAAGAGTCGGTTGTATTTCAGTTACTTCGGAGGCAACGAGGAATTAAAGTTGGAACCCGATGAGGAATGTCGGTCCATCTGGTTGGATTGTGGGGTGGATGAATCCCACGTTCTACCTTTCGGTATGTATGTGTGACGTGTGTCTGTCTGTCTATCTCGTCTGTCTTTCTTTACCTGTGTCAATTTATTTAAGGGGGGGGGGGGGGGGGTTTGGGTACCCCCCTCCTTGGGTAAAATTTGCACATTTTTGGTTTTCTATATCATCTGATGCAGAATTTAATGGGGAGTTCAAAACCCGAAAACACCCATATTGATAATGTTAGTGAGTTGGTATGAAGCCATAGTGTCAAACATTACTGACCGATTAACAGACTTACAGACAGTCAGGTTTGACTGTTTGAGCGGGAAGGTTCAAATTTTAAAGCAAATTATCTCGGAATTACATTTCACGATATTTACATTTTTTGAACATCTTGAAAAATTATCCAACACTATTTTGAAAAAAAATAATTTTAATATTATTGAAAATTGTAATTAATTTTGTTAATTTTAATTAATAAATTTAATTAATTTACTTAAAAATTAATAATTTAAAAAATCGGCTAGATAATTTTTGTAAAAACGATGGTGCTGAGTCCAAAAAAGTTGGTTTAAAAAAATTCGATAAATCCCCACGTGATAGTGATATTAACCTACAACACGAAGTTTGAGCTGTTTAAAAAAAAACTCTCCTTAGGGGGGTGCCCCCCCCCCCCTTAATTACAGTATAGGCTTTTTTTACACTTCATTATATAAATATACTTCATTATCGTATCCAATAAAATATTACTTATTATTAATAATAATAATAATAAACAGAAACCGCCTGTCTTTCCCTATAGGAATGCGGGACAACTTTTGGGAGATGGGAGACGTTGGGCCGTGTGGGCCGTGTTCGGAGATTCATTACGATCGGATTGGGGGCCGGAACGCCGCGGGTTTAGTGAACGAGGACGACCCCAACGTTCTCGAGTTGTGGAACTTGGTGTTCATCCAGTTCAACCGGGAGGCGGACGGCTCCTTGCAGCCGCTCCCGATGAACTCGGTGGACACCGGGTTGGGGTTGGAGCGGCTGCTCTCGGTGGTCCTGGACCGGCCCAGTAACTACGACACCGACCTGTTCGGCGGCTACTTCGAGGCGATTCGTCTGGGCACCGGTAGAGGGCGCTACTCTGGGGCGGTGGGTGCGGCAGACGCTGACGGGACCGATATGGCGTACCGGGTGCTGGCGGACCACGCCCGGGTGCTCGCTGTGGCTGTGGCGGACGGCGGCGTACCGGACGCCACCGGACGGGGGTACGTTCTCCGTCGGATTCTGCGTCGGGCTGTCCGATACGCCGTAGAGAAACTAGGGGCCCCTCCCGGGTTCTTCGCTAGTCTAGTTGACATCGTTGTAGAGGTAGGTAGGGATCCGATATTAATAATATGTTTTATCAGAGCATCTATGCATGGGTTTCTTTTCACCATTTGATGTGCCGGACAAAAGTCTTTCACGAACCAATCAATCACGTTGATCAAATTGATCATTTGTGTTTATTGAGTTGATCCCCATATGTTCGACAAATGGACATGTTGCATAATAGGTTTAACGCTGTCTGATCAAACCCAACTTTAAGTTAATCTCTTTCCACGCGCAAAATATCCTAATAGTTTTTCCCGACGGGTAACATAACTTCCTATATTGTCTCTTATTTCCTAGATTCTGGGCGACGCTTTCCCCGAACTAAAGAACGACCCGCAGAATACCAAAGATATAATAAACCTGGAGGAATCCCAGTTCCTCAAGACGTTAACGAGAGGTCGACGGTTGTTGGAGCGGACTATCGATAAAATCGTGGGTCCCGGGGACACTGTCCCACAATCCCCCGGGGACACTGTCCCACAATCCCCCGGGGACACCCATACCCTCCCCGGCGACGTCGCTTGGCGTCTCTACGACACGTACGGGTTCCCCATCGATCTCACCCAACTGATGGCCGAGGAGCGCGGCCTCTCGGTGGACCTCTCCGGGTACGAGTCGGCCCGTAGCGATTCGCAACGCCGATCGGCGGCGGCCTCCTCCGGCACGTTGGACCACCGGTGCAACCTCGACGTCCACGGGATAGCGGAGTTGCAACGACGCGGGGTCCCGGGTACCGACGACTCGGGGAAGTACGCGTACGGGATGGACGGGGTCACGGAGGCGGTGGAGGGCGCGGTGGTCGCACTGCGGGCCGATAACGGGTTCGTGGAGAGCGTGGGGTCCGGGGAGGAGGTCGGGGTCGTGTTGGATCGGACGAGTTTCTACGCGGAGCAGGGAGGACAGATATACGATGAGGTTAGTTAGAGAGAAAAAACTAAATTTATATTTTAAAGATGCACTAGGCCTACCTCGCAAAAGATTACCACAAACAAATAACAAAATAAATATTTATATTGAAATCTGTGGAATCTGAAACTGCCTACACCCATGGCGTAGACGCCTTTAAATGTGCCACATATACCACATAATGCGAGGGCCAGTTTAGTACGGCTAAGTATTATAGTTGTGACATAGTTTATCAAGGATATAGTAGTTAGTTGTCCATCCCAACAACAAATAGTTAAGTTGATTGGTTAGTTAGTTGGTTTAAGTTGTTTTGTTAGTATGAAACATCACTCTTTGCGGTTAACCTAGATAATCGGTCGCATTATAATGCGATGGATGTCGGCAGACGCAGAAACAAAGCAACATCAAATAACCCTGTCAGCCAGAACGCTTTCTAAGTTCGGTTATGTTCTCATGACTGTTCAAGCCAGGGGTTTGCGATAGCCAAGATCGTAACTAGGATAAACCGAACCTCTTGGCACTTGCCGTGATTTGCTTAACCAAAGGTTACAGTGTGAGTGTGGGTGGTGGTGTAGCTGTGTTATATGTGTGGTATATCCAACATTGTATACTTTACTTCCGGTTCCGGTGTATGTAACTTTAAGGGATCTGGTATCCTTACCTGTATGAGCCCTGCAAGGAACTGTGGTAGTAGAGCAGTCTTTTGGACGAGTGTAATGTGTTAATTAGTGTGATAATTTAATTTATATTTAATATAATTTGCTTCTATTGTTTAGGGTTTCCTGGTTGCCGCCTCCGACGCCACTGAGATCCGGGTAACCAACGTGCAGGTCCGCGGCGGTTACGTTGTGCACATCGGCGTGGTGGAGGGAACGTTGGAACTCGGCGCGACGCTACGGTGCGCGGTAGACGCGGAACGCAGACGGCTGGTGATGGCCAACCACACGGCGACCCATCTACTCAACTTCGGTCTGCGACGGGCGTTAACCGCGGAGGCGGACCAGCGGGGGTCCCTGGTGGCTCCGGACCGGCTGCGGTTCGACTTCTCGGCGAGACGAGCGATGACCACGGACGAGATCCGGCGGACGGAAGAGGTTGTAAACGAGATCGCTACGAGCGACGTCGAGGTTTATGTGTCGGACGTGCCGCTCTCGGAGGCCCGTCGGATCGTCGGACTGCGCGCGATCTTCGAGGAAACCTACCCGGATCCGGTCCGAGTCGTCTCCGTCGGCGTCCCGGTCGAATCGCTCCTCGCGGACCCCGAGGGGCCGCTCGGGGGCAGCGTTTCCGTGGAGTTTTGCGGCGGCACGCACGTGCGCAGAAGCGGCGCCGCGGGGCCGTTCGTTATCGTCGCGGAGGAGGCGCTCGCCAAGGGGGTGCGTCGGATCGTGGCGGTGAGCGGAGCGGAGGCGGCGCGGAGTCAGATTCGGTCGGAACGCATCGCGGAACGGATCGACGCGACTTCCGTCGAGGTTGAGGTCGACCCGCGTCGGAAGGGACTCGTTAAACAGCTCACCGAGATCGCAGACGATCTGAGCGGGCAGACGATGGCGCAGTGGCGGAAGGATGAGTTCCGAGAGCGGTTGAAACGGTTGAAGAAGAAACTCGATGAGGTTGACAAGTCGGCGAAATCGGCGATGATTCGGGGTTGCGAGGAGGAAGCTAAACTCATCATCGACTCCGCCGGGGATTCTTCCTTCATCGTTCGGGAATTAAACGCCGGTTGTTCCGGGAAGGCGTTAGACGCAGCGGTTAAACAGTTCCGCAATCACAATCCCGAACGTTCCGTACTGCTATTGAGTCGCGACGAGGGTAAGGTCGTTTGTTTGAGTTTCGTTTCTCCAACGGGGTTGCGTTCCGGGTTGAAGGCGAACGAGTGGGTTGGTTCGGTGTGCGAGGTGTTAGGCGCCAAGGGGGGCGGTAAGGAGGTGAGTGCCCAGGCGCAGGGGGGATCCCCGGGGGGCGTAACGGATGCCTTGCTCATAGCGGAACAATTCGCCGCTATAAAACTAGGCGGTTCGGTTTAACGAGTATTTATTGTTGCTAATTATTGTTGTTCTATTGTTTGTTTGTGTTGTGTTGTGCTGTTTGGTAACCAGTTAACCACCACATCTGGATCCTGTATCATGATCTCGACAGTTTGTTGACTTCGGTTTGTGTTTTTGGATGGAATTGGAATTGGAATACTTAAAATATAAACTTTACTGGTACAGAACAACGATCCGTAATATAATTATTATATTGGCAAACTTCTATACTATAAGGACACACTGTATTTATTGTTTATTTTTAGGTATTTAAACGGACAGTGTAATTTTGGTTTGTGCTTATAATGTGTAATGCTCTAATTTAATAAATGATTTATCCTATTTTTCCACAAATAAATATTTTCGGGTGACCTGTGATGAGGAGAATTTAAGGTATTTTGTTCCAAAACGTTAACATTTCATTTATTAATAGCCTACTTTATTATGTAGAACATGTTAACAACATAACTAGACGACTTTATTACACCAAAACTGAACGTAAAAATATATATAATGAATGAAGTTACATCAAATAAATAATTGACCACACTTACTGATTTGGTTTTTAAGTATAATAGTTTGATTAGATTAGAGCCTCAAGACTAGAGTTAGGTTTACATTAATGCTTTAATTGTGGTTTCTGCGTGACAAAAATTCCCTAACCCTAAAAAGCAAACCAATATCACGATAAGTAAGTACTACCCACCAAACAGCCCTATCAATATTTATCCTCTTAGCGTGGGTTCTATTGCTACTATCAGTGGATGCAGTGGAAGGCCTGAAACACGAGTTACTACTTTGACGGAAAATATTCGCGGTTCATATTAATTAAATTTATCATCAATTAAATTTCAACGCAATATTTGCCGAGAAGTCTATAATGATTACAAAGTTTTTGAGTTACTTTTAGTTGTTACTGTAATGATTGTAGCTTCTAGAATATTGAATTCAGTAGCCGTTAAAAACCAAATAATACCAAATATGTAACTGTTGTGGACATATTACGTACTAAACATGTTCTGCAAAAATGACAGGCACATTCTATTTTAAGTAACAAATTATTAGTAAACAAATCTAGTAAAGACATGGACATGCGAACCTCACAAACTAATACATACCCACTTATATAACCGTTCGAGATGGAAGAGTCGAATGATTCAATTACCGGTGAACTGGGTGAACACATGACTGAAAAAGCTAAAAATATACGTCTGGCTCTCAAGCTGGGTGTAAGGCTTGTTATACTGGGTATTATAATTACTGGGGTCGTTATATACGGTAACAAAGACTCCGACATTCCCAACAGTTATGATAGAGACCACAATACAGATACAGGTTTCCCCATTGTCGCTTCTCAAATCTCGCCAACTTGGTCAGAAGTTGTACCAGTCAGCTCAACTGAAGATAATATGGCCACAGATGGTGCATCACCTACAACTGAGGCCACTGAAAGTAACGAACCAACGACTACAGGTGGGGCCTCCTCTACAACCGAGGCCGCTGAAAGTACCGAACCAACGACCACAGATGGTGCCTCCTCTACAACCGAGGCCGCCGAAAGTCCCGCACCAACGACCACAGATGGTACCTCCTCTACAACCGAGGCCGCTGTAAGTACCGAACCAACGACCACAGATGGTGTCTCCTCTACAACCGAGGTCGCTGAAAGTACAACACCAACGACCACAGATGGTGCCTCCTCTACAACCGGGGTCGCTGTAAGTACAACACCAACGACCACAGATGGTGCCTCCGCTATAACCACAATCACTGATACGACTCAGGTAACTTTAGAAACCTTCCTAATACAGAAACATAACATCTATAATGCCAATAATTTCAATAAAAATTGGGAGGAATATAAAGGTGGTTTTGGTAACGAGAGTAGAGGTATTTTCTGGAAGGGTTTGGAGACTATTCATCAGATAACGGAAAGTTGTAGATGCGATCTAGTCATTAAGTTAAATGTCCATGAAATGTTACCACCCGATTTATTAAGGAAACAATTTACTTCCAAACATTATTATAGTAACGTGAAGGTCGGGTCAGAAGATACAAACTACACCCTTCAATACGAAACATGGGAGAGTGACCGTGATGATTTAGAGAATGGAATGGCCGGAGCGAACGGGAAACAGTTCTCGACGAAAGATAGAGATAACGATGATGATAACCGCACGTCATTGGCTGAAGGTAGACGAAGCGGTTGGTGGCACACAAAGGATTCTAGAACGGACCTCAATGGGCGCGTTAAAGACAGTGGTTGGGAGGGTAGCGATAACTTCACTGGTTATAGTGAAATGTACCTCAACTGCACTCATTAATGTGTCTGAGTATTAGAGAATGGATCGTAAGATAAATTTACAGTAACAAACTTGGCACTGTTATGGCCTGGATGTGGACTGTTAGAACCCCAAATGTTTACTTCCTCTAATATATTTGTTTAATTTTCTAGAACATCTTTTGTAATCTTTTATGGCAGCTTGTTTTTTAAAATAGTAGGTAATAGATATTTTCTAAAATGTATTTTTAAGCAGTATTGTGGGGCGAGCCACGAAGTTGGCGGAGCCTTAGCGAATTGACACTGTTAGGGGGTGGGTCAATTTATGCAAATAGTTGTCGTCGTCGTCGTCGTCGTTGTCGTCGTTGTCGTCGTCGTCGTTACGATTTTGACATTAAAGCTGCCAAGTTGAAAATTTGTAGGTATCAATATGAGCAAAAGTTTAGATTTTTGAGAGACTTTCAGACACCATCAGTGCAATGGTCTCCCGCTAGAGGGCCACATGTCTAAACATTAAATGCCCTCCCATTTCTTTGCTTTTAATCCGTTTAAGCTGAAACTTGGCAGATATGTATTAGACCATTAGCTGTGACTTTCAAAGGAGGCGAATCCATCTGCAGTTCTCCAGTCTGCCGCTAGAGGGCCAAAGGTCTGAAAGTGAAAACAACTAACGACGACAACTATTTGCATAAATTGACCCACCCCCTAACAGTGTCAATTCGCCAAGGCTTCGCCAACTTCGTGCTGCGCGAAGTCCCCACTTCGTGTATGTTATAGGCCTACTCTATAGTCTCCTATATGCCACCTCTGCATTTTTGATTTAATGCCTTTTTTTGGGCTTCAAAGATATTTTCCTCAAAAATGGGTTTTTTCTATTTTAGGATACAAGTTCAAGGTGAATGTTAGTGAATCTCGTCTCTAACCAGTGTGTTTATTGAAAGTTAATCAATGAATCTAACCAAAACAATAAACGAATTATTATATGTACAAGTTATAAAACGGAAATAAGCGCTATAAAACACTTAATAAAGATAAGTAAAAAAAATAAAAAATCTTCATATATAAAATTCAAATAAAAAGTTGACCGAAAAGTGAAATCCTTGTATTCTTCACATGGGCGGGATAATACATTCTGGAATACGGTAATTGAAGTTGTTTCAATGTTATTGATTACTTTGCAGCGTTCCGTCTTATAGGTCGCAACACGAGTAATTCGCCAGAACGCCGACAAGTTTACATACTGTAACAACATTTTTTAAATGTAATTAACACAAATTTATGTTATTGTTGGCCCCTTTCCTCCCAGACTTGAGTTACCGAGTGTTTAGTGACATCGAGTCATCAGTTTGTTAAGGAAAGTTACGTATCCCAATATTATTGTCACTCGTGTGTCGATCGACCACATTGTCCGATGTGGTTCCTGTGTAGCAGTTAGATCCGTTCGGTAGTTAGACACTGATCTGGGGTGCCGCTGTAAGGGAGATCCGATCGGTAGTTAGACACTGATCTGGGGTGCCGCTGTAGGGGAGATCCGGTCGGTAGTTAGACACTGATCTGGGGTGCCGCTGTAAGGGAGATCCGTTCGGTAGTTAGACACTGATCTGGGGTGCCGCTGTAGGGGAGATCCGATCGGTAGTTAGACACTGATCTGGGGTGCCGCTGTAGGGGAGATCCGATCGGTAGTTAGACACTGATCTGGGGTGCCGCTGTAGGGGAGATCCGATCGGTAGTTAGACACTGATCTGGGGTGCCGCTGTAGGGGAGATCCGATCGGTAGTTAGACACTGATCTGGGGTGCCGCTGTAGGGGAGATCCGATCGGTAGTTAGACACTGATCTGGGGTGCCGCTGTAGGGGAGATCCGATCGTTAGTTAGACACTGATCTGGGGTGCCGCTGTAGGGGAGATCCGGTCGGTAGTTAGACACTGATCTGGGGTGCCGCTGTAAGGGAGATCCGTTCGGTAGTTAGACACTGATCTGGGGTGCCGCTGTAGGGGAGATCCGATCGGTAGTTAGACACTGATCTGGGGTGCCGCTGTAGGGGAGATCCGATCGGTAGTTAGACACTGATCTGGGGTGCCGCTGTAGGGGAGATCCGATCGGTAGTTAGACACTGATCTGGGGTGCCGCTGTAGGGGAGATCCGATCGGTAGTTAGACACTGATCTGGGGTGCCGCTGTAGGGGAGATCCGGTCGGTAGTTAGACACTGATCTGGGGTGCCGCTGTAAGGGAGATCCGATCGGTAGTTAGACACTGATCTGGAGTGCCGCTGTAGGGGTGATCCGATTGGTTGTTAGACACTGATCTGGGGTGCCGTGGTATGGGAGATTCGATCGGTAGTTAGACACTGATCTGGGTGCCGCTGTAGGGGAGATCCGATTGGTTGTTAGACACTGATCTGGGTGCCGCTGTAGGGGAGATCCGATTGGTTGTTAGACACTGATCTGGGTGCCGCTGTAGGGGAGATCCGGTCGGTAGTTAGACACTGATCTGGGGTGCCGCTGTAGGGGAGATCCGGTCGGTAGTTAGACACTGATCTGGGGTGCCGCTGTAAGGGAGATCCGATCGGTAGTTAGACACTGATCTGGGGTGCCGCTGTAGGGGGAGATCCGATCGGTAGTTAGACACTGATCTGGGGTGCCGCTGTAGGGGAGATCCGGTCGGTAGTTAGACACTGATCTGGGGTGCCGCTGTAGGGGAGATCCGGTCGGTAGTTAGACACTGATCTGGGGTGCCGCTGTTGGGGAGATCCGATTGGTTGTTAGACACTGATCTGGGGTGCCGTGGTATGGGAGATCCGGTCGGTAGTTAGACAAGGATCTGGGGTGCCGCTGTAAGGGAGATCCGGTCGGTAGTTAGACACTGATCTGGGGTGCCGCTGTAGGGGAGATCCGATCGGTAGTTAGACACTGATCTGGGGTGCCGCTGTAGGGGAGATCCGATTGGTAGTTAGACACTGATCTGGGGTACCGCTGTAGGGGAGATCCGATTGGTAGTTAGACACTGATCTGGGGTACCGCTGTAGGGGAGATCCGATCGGTAGTTAGACACTGATCTGGGGTGCCGCTATAAGGGAGATCCGGTCGGTAGTTAGACACTGATCTGGGGTGCCGCTGTAGGGGAGATCCGGTCGGTAGTTAGACACTGATCTGGGGTGCCGCTGTAGGGGAGATCCGGTCGGTAGTTAGACACTGATCTGGGGTGCCGCTGTAGGGGAGATCCGATCGGTAGTTAGACACTGATCTGGGGTGCCGCTGTAGGGGGAGATCCGATCGGTAGTTAGACACTGATCTGGGGTGCCGCTGTAGGGGAGATCCGGTCGGTAGTTAGACACTGATCTGGGGTGCCGCTGTAGGGGAGATCCGATCGGTAGTTAGACACTGATCTGGGGTGCCGCTGTAGGGGAGATCCGGTCGGTAGTTAGACACTGATCTGGGGTGCCGTTGTTGGGGAGATCCGATCGGTAGTTAGACACTGATCTGGGGTGCCGCTGTAGGGGAGATCCGATCGGTAGTTAGACACTGATCTGGGGTGCCGCTATAAGGGAGATCCGATCGGTAGTTAGACACTGATCTGGGGTGCCGCTGTAGGGGAGATCCGGTCGGTAGTTAGACACTGATCTGGGGTGCCGCTATAAGGGAGATCCGGTCGGTAGTTAGACACTGATCTGGGGTGCCGCTGTAGGGGAGATCCGGTCGGTAGTTAGACACTGATCTGGGGTGCCGCTGTAGGGGAGATCCGATCGGTAGTTAGACACTGATCTGGGGTGCCGCTATAAGGGAGATCCGATCGGTAGTTAGACACTGATCTGGGGTGCCGCTGTAGGGGAGATCCGGTCGGTAGTTAGACACTGATCTGGGGTGCCGCTGTAGGGGAGATCCGGTCGGTAGTTAGACACTGATCTGGGGTGCCGCTATAAGGGAGATCCTATCGGTAGTTAGACACTGATCTGGGGTGCCGTGGTATGGGAGATCCGGTCGGTAGTTAGACACTGATCTGGGGTGCCCCTGTAGGGGAGATCCGATCGGTAGTTAGGCACTGATCTGGGGTGCCGCTGTAGGGGAGATCCGATCGGTAGTTAGACACTGATCTGGGGTGCCCCTGTAGGGGAGATCCGATCGGGGATAGACTCATTTAAAACAGTCATTGCACGTAGCGATCACGTCCTAAACTAATATTATCAGATATATTGGTCTTCTGTGTTCATTAGCGTTTTCATGATCTTTACATTTATTTATCCACAATCACGGTGATTAGGCCAATTAAACTAAAACTCATGTAAAGCTTTGGTGGTTATTTAAGAAACAGGTGTCGATAAAGTTGGGGCGCTAAAAGCTTAATTGCTTGAAAGGGTTAAGCACCCATCTATTGTTATGTCACACACACTGATCGGTCGTCTACTATAATACTTTTCGTTTTCCTATAAAACAAATAACTGTCATAAAGTAATACAAACAATTCCAATAATAAATTATAACTATTTAATGTACGGTAAATAAAATATGCTTTATTTACTGTTCGTCCCGAGATTTGTTATTTTACTTTCCGAGCGCAGCGAGGAAGGTAAATAAAAGGTAAAGAACGTTATTTATCGAACTATTGTTTATATTCATTCACAATAAACAGACAATTTATATATTTACCATTTACACCAATAATTACCATACCAGCAGTTACGGAAAAATTGAATTATCTATGAGAAATATGAGAAATAATTATATTATATAAATAATAAGGGCGAAATATTACTGTAGATCCATGTTTAACTCCATTATGCATTGGAAATCATTTCGTATAAAGAAGACCATTTATATTAATAAACATCATGCTCAGTTTATAATATACTGATTGCTAGTTAGTCGACGTACGCGGGGATTAATTTTCTCTGATAACTTATTGAATATCAGAAAAACTGGTTGACGATGCTGATGCCATGTCCATTTGGCACACACAATCCCCGGTTCCCCCCGCTGCGATAAAATTCTACAAATTCAAGAATTGCACGAAGAATTATATATGAAACAATAGGTTTTTGATATGCAAATTGCATTTGATGACTGTCACCCCAAACATGGATGGTAGTGCACCGATGCGAATGGATAAGTTAAAAAGTTAAAAAGATACTGTATCTTCGTCAGTGAAGAGCAAAGTAAATGCTCTACCATAAATGTACAGTTGTCTTTTGATTTGCTCTTCCCAAGTAATATGATATACCTTCTACAGTTTTTTTTTTCAGAAATGATTATGGTGCTTCGCATTTTGAATTGATATCCTCAATTAAATTTACCCATTCCCCAGAATGTCTAGGGTCTCTCCGAAATTGTTGACGTATGTGAGTTATTAGGGGAGTTCTCATCGATTTGTTTGTTAGCTACTATAAGGTAACTCCCAAAGGTTCTTGGTCTTGATTTCTGATTTTGAGGTACACTATGAATACGACTGGATACTTTCTATTTGGTTAACCAATTTAATTTATGGTCTAACAGCACGCTTGGAAACATGAGGTTGTACATAGGATGATGTAGAGTGGTATGGTGACTCACGACAGAACGTACGTATTTTATAAAGTAGTCTGGGTGTTCGGACACTCCCCCCCCCCCCCCCCCCGCTCAAGTAGGACACTTCCCCCCGGACACCCCCCCCCCGGACACTTCCCCCCCGGACACTTCCCCCCCCGACTGTTCTTAACTTTGCACATTCGTATTTTTCATTTTGTAAGGTAAACGGACCGCTTGTATCCAGATAAGTTGTATCCAATTTTCCTATCGTAGCTCAGAAAGTGATCTTTTGCATCCCGATTTTACATTTTATATCCAAGTTTTATTTATGGGTTTATCAATGCAATTACATCGTATTGTTTGCTAATCTTTAAACAATTAATTAGATGACCTATAAATTCCATCCCCCGAATGATATACTGTTTTTATTAACTATAGAATTATAATAATTAATTGTTTTAATTATAGGTATTATTATGTAATAGTCTTCTTCAAATTGTAGCAGATGGGGATGAATATTGTTGTTGCAATCGAAATTATACCTCTCCAGGGTAAAATCGACATGCGTCGACCTGTATGCTGTGTTCAGCATTACATATTGATATACATAATTACTATACATACTGTATATATATACTATATACATACTACAGTATATAGATATTATACACACTACATATTAAATGTCCTGGTTACTTGCAATATTTTTAATAGGATTTTGTTGAATTATATAATATTGTAGTAATTTATATATTAAATTGGTTAACATTCAATGCAGCTCCTACTTTAGGCTTAGTCAATTTATTATCTTATGATACAAACATGAATTTATTATTTCAAAACGGTCTCAAAGTCTTTCACCACGGGCAAACAGGGAAATGCAGGGGTTTGGAAGAAAATAAGTGGGTGTTTGGGGGCGGCAGCCTCCAAGAAAATAAGTGGGTGTTTGGGGGCGGCAGCCTCCAAGAAAATAAGTGGGTGTTTGGGGGCGGCAGCCTCCAAGAAAATAAGTTGGTGTTTGGGGCGGCAGCCTCCAAGAAAATAAGTTGGTGTTTGGGGGCGGCAGCCTCCAAGAAAATAAGTTGGTGTTTGGGGCGGCAGCCTCCAAGAAAATAAGTTGGTGTTTGGGGGCGGTTTCATAAAAGAAAAACAAACAAAATTTGACTATAAAAATGTTTCTTTTATAATTTTGAAAAAACTTGTCCAGATACAACTTGTCCTGTAACCATCTTTAACTTTTGTTTATTGCTTTGATGCACCCAGATTAATTTTAACACTTTAACTGGGGGGGGGGGGGGGGGGGGTGTCCGGGGGCAAGTGTCCGGGGGGGAAGTGTCCGGGGGGGGGGGGGGGGAGTGTCCTACTTGGGCGGGGGGAAAGTGTCCTAGATCCGTAGTCTGCGCTCATTCCCCAGGTCTCCCATAGAAAACATTCTCGCAACTACAGAATCAGAAATAATCAATTCCATGAGAAGTGTAAAATTGCAAGGCTTTTATACCGTATCTGGTATGTGTGAGCAAGGTAAACGTCACTCCTAAGCCTAACGAAAAAATACAAAACTGTATTCGTATCGTATCGATCGTATCATGAATCATATCTTATCATATTTTCGTATCGCATCTCGTCCCTTTTTTCACATTTTTTTTTCAAGGGGAATTATTTTTTCACCCCGCCCCCCATCTGTATTCGCCACTGTCTACCATTTACAGAAGATGACAAATTGCATATATCAAATCTTCACCTTCAAGGCAGACCCTTAAGTAGAACCGAAAATAATCTGTTCATTTTTAGGTCCGGGTAATAGTATTCACTCCGTTGTTGGTGTTGTTTGTTGGTGTTTATTTCCAGTTATGTTTTATAGTATTTATATTCTCACAGTATTCAAATTTACAATTCCCGCGCAATGTGCAATGGAAAGACAATGATTAGGGAAAACAAAGGAAAGTGACAAATAGAATCGTTTTCCCGATAGTGCGTCTCATGGGATGGGATTGCTTCACTTCACTGGTAGTGTGTAAAATTGTTCCTTCTAATTCCATATCCTTATATAGTAACAGAGGCATGGCGGCGGATAATCATTAGCTGTACAGCGAATTAGAAAAATACACCACACCCACTAAGTTACCTAGCACGCGTAGAGAAGGCTACATACGATACCGTTATACTGTGTATCACAAAGCGAAAGCCCTCTAGAATTATGCACAACCGGTAAATGGACATCCCCTTTGGGTATTGCGTACTGAATTATTTGCGCACAGAATTCCTGCGCCATAAATCAACAGTAACTCACCCTTACCATGACTCACTCCACTCACAAAG
>JAUCBJ010006499.1:0-29126 GCA_032718475.1 Nemertoderma westbladi | reverse complement strand
TAATAGCTGTAGTATTAATAGCTGCAGTATTATTAGCTGCAGTATTAATAGCTGCAGTATTAATAGCTGTAGTATTAATAGCTGCAGTATTATTAGCTGCAGTATTAATAGCTGCAGTATTAGTAGCTGCAGTATTAGTAGCTGCAGTATAAATAGCTGTAGTATTATTAGCTGCAGTATTAATAGCTGCAGTATTAGTAGCTGCAGTATTAATAGCTGTAGTATTATTAGCTGCAGTATTATTAGCTGCAGTATTAATAGCTGCAGTATTAGTAGCTGCAGTATTAATAGCTGCAGTATTAATAGCTGTAGTATTAATAGCTGCAGTATTAGTAGCTGCAGTATTAGTAGCTGCATTATTAATAGCTGCAGTATTAGTAGCTGCAGTATTATTAGCTGCAGTATTAATAGCTGCAGTATTAGTAGCTGCATTATTAATAGCTGCAGTATTAGTAGCTGCAGTATTATTAGCTGCAGTATTAATAGCTGCAGTATTAGTAGCTGCAGTATTATTAGCTGCAGTATTAATAGCTGCAGTATTAGTAGCTGCAGTATTAATAGCTGCAGTATTAATAGCTGTAGTATTAATAGCTGCAGTATTATTAGCTGCAGTATTAATAGCTGCAGTATTAATAGCTGTAGTATTAATAGCTGCAGTATTAATAGCTGTAGTATTAATAGCTGCAGTATTAGTAGCTGCAGTATTAATAGCTGCAGTATTAATAGCTGTAGTATTAATAGCTGCAGTATTATTAGCTGCAGTATTAATAGCTGCAGTATTAATAGCTGTAGTATTAATAGCTGCAGTATTAATAGCTGTAGTATTAATATCTGCAGTATTATTAGCTGCAGTATTAATAGCTGCAGTATTAATAGCTGCAGTATTAATAGCTGTAGTATTAATAGCTGCAGTATTAGTAGCTGCAGTATTAGTAGCTGCAGTATAAATAGCTGTAGTATTATTAGCTGCAGTATTAATAGCTGCAGTATTAGTAGCTGCAGTATTAATAGCTGTAGTATTATTAGCTGCAGTATTATTAGCTGCAGTATTAATAGCTGCAGTATTAGTAGCTGCAGTATTAATAGCTGCAGTATTAATAGCTGTAGTATTAATAGCTGCAGTATTAGTAGCTGCAGTATTAGTAGCTGCATTATTAATAGCTGTAGTATTAGTAGCTGCAGTATTAATAGCTGCAGTATTAGTAGCTGCAGTATTAATAGCTGTAG
The DNA here is from genome assembly GCA_032718475.1 of Nemertoderma westbladi. NCBI lineage: Eukaryota > Metazoa > Xenacoelomorpha > Nemertodermatida > Nemertodermatidae > Nemertoderma > Nemertoderma westbladi. The sequence continues at coordinate 27,899 of JAUCBJ010006499.1, read as the reverse complement.
TATTAGTAGCTGCAGTATTAATAGCTGTAGTATTATTAGCTGCAGTATTATTAGCTGCAGTATTAATAGCTGCAGTATTAGTAGCTGCAGTATTAATAGCTGCAGTATTAATAGCTGTAGTATTAATAGCTGCAGTATTATTAGCTGCAGTATTAATAGCTGCAGTATTAGTAGCTGCAGTATTAATAGCTGCAGTATTAATAGCTGTAGTATTAATAGCTGTAGTATTAGTAGCTGCAGTATTAGTAGCTGCAGTATAAATAGCTGTAGTATTATTAGCTGCAGTATTAATAGCTGCAGTATTATTAGCTGCAGTATTAATAGCTGCAGTATTAGTAGCTGTAGTATTAATAGCTGCAGTATTAATAGCTGCAGTATTAATAGCTGCAGTATTAATAGCTGCAGTATTAGTAGCTGCAGTATTAGTAGCTGCAGTATAAATAGCTGTAGTATTATTAGCTGCAGTATTAATAGCTGCAGTATTAGTAGCTGAGCTGCAGTATTATTAGCTGCAGTATTAATAGCTGCAGTATTAATAGCTGTAGTATTAATAGCTGCAGTATTAGTAGCTGCAGTATTAGTAGCTGCAGTATTAATAGCTGTAGTATTATTAGCTGCAGTATTAGTAGCTGCAGTAATAGTAGCTGCAGTATTAGTAGCTGCAGTATTAATAGCTGTAGTATTAATAGCTGCAGTATTAATAGCTGCAGTATTAATAGCTGTAGTATCAATAGCTGCAGTATTAATAGCTGCAGTATTAATAGCTGCAGTATCAATAGCTGCAGTATTAATAGCTGTAGTATTATAGCTGGAGTATTATTAGCTGCAGTATTAATAGCTGTAGTATTAATAGCTGCAGTATTGATAGCTGCAGTATTAATATCTACAGTATTGATAGCTGCAGTATTGATAGCTGCAGTATTAATAGCTGCAGTATTAATAGCTGTAGTATCAATAGCTGCAGTATTAATAGCTGTAGTATTATAGCTGGAGTATTATTAGCTGCAGTATTAATAGCTGCAGTATTAATAGCTGTAGTATTAATAGCTGCAGTATTGATAGCTGCAGTATTAGTAGCTGCAGTATTGATAGCTGCAGTATTAATAGCTGTAGTATTAATAGCTGCAGGTCATTGGTCAGTAAGGATGGCACATTTTTGCAAATTCACACTTTTGCTTATAAATCCATTTTACATCAACCGATTTTAATGGTTGATGGCTCGTTTGGAAGATTAGAGCGCGCTCTACAACATAGATAAAATCTGAGCTGCACACTAATATTGTATTTTCACTACAAGAAGTCAAGTCATAAAAATGTATACCTTGGTGTCTACCTTGGGCGTTGCAAAATATAGTCCCCATGAAATAAGCTGCCACACAAATATATGACTTGAATATCTTGGCCAATATTATATACCAATCGATAGAGTGGACGTTGCTTCTTCATTTAATCACAAAGGGCACATAAACATGACCCATGGCTTAAAACAACGTCTAGCATAACAAACTATATAGAATTTCACTTTTTTCTTTAAAAAAAATGGTGTATAAACAACATCTACAGACTGTCTACATGGTGTCGGAATGCCGCCAAATAAACATTTATTGTAATGAGTATTGATTCTGCTTCCCAAATTATATCTATTCGACCCTCCTACTTCCTGCAATTTGACCACACAATCTGTTTAAGGAGGGTAGGACAGGATTTTGGATAAATATGTATACCCTTGGAACATAACTTTGACTGCCTGTCATTTTCTATAAACGAACGGGTTTATATCGGCTCTTACCATTTTAATTACTTATATAGAGCCCTTTGTGTTGGCTAAGATAAATTGTCGCTGCCCTTCCCGTTTCTATGATACTGCAGTATATTGGTATACCTTGGTATAAGACGGTATGGTATCCCTTGGAATTTGTATCCCTTGGAAGTGAAAGAGTTTGTTCGTTCCAAGGTAGACATTTTTATACCAAGGTAGACAGTTTTAGCTCATTATACATATTATAATGTTCAAGGTATACTCTATCAGTGTGATAAACAATGGGACAGCAACACGCCAAGCTTCTACAATGTTTTCAAGGTATACAATGCAATTAATACACGGTAGGCGTTTAACAGCACCAATATGATTTACACAATGGGGCCAAGCTTCAACAACGACTCCAAGGTATACAATACAATTAATACACGGTACATACACTGAAAAAATTGTTCGGCGGTTCTTTTTTTAACCTCTGGTATAAAATTTTCAACCGATGGTTGCTCTTTTAAAACCGCTGGTTACAAATTGGCATATGCTAAAACGGTGGTTTAAATTTTCCCAAAGTGCAGTGTTACATTGAAACGGTGGTTTAAATTTTCCCAAACTGCAGTGTTACATTGAAACGGTGGTTTTCCGGATTGTAATTGCTATCATAAAACAGAAACAGTGTTTGACTTAGGAATAAACGGCGGTTCATATTATTTGATACAAAGTAACCGGTGGTTTAAAACTTACATAAATCGATTGGTTGAAAAATACATATAACCGTTGATTTAAAACACAGTAAACGGTGGTTGAAAACTTAGAATAACCGGTGGTTTACAAAAATTCAAATCACAGTTTGTTTACAACACAGTAAACGGTAGTGGATAACTTAACCGGTGGTTTACAAAAATTAAATCACCGTATGTTTACAAGGTAACGGTGGTTGAAGACTTAGAATAACCGGTGGTCTACAACTTACATGGAACGGTGGTTGAAAACTTAAAACAACCTGTGGTTGACAACATATAGTAAACATGCTCATGTTTCATAGTTTCTTTCTAAAATGTTGTTGATCCACATGTTAATTGAACATCCAATAACATAATATCCAATCATGTAAACAATCTTAATACGTTTGTTAAGTACGTTTTTATGTAACATGTTTTATCAGGTAAATATTTAACGATTGTTTAACATGATTTACATGTTTTAGATTATTTATAACATAAATCAAGCATTCCCTTATATTTGTTGAATGCTACTATGTCATGTTGAACAAAAATGTGTTATAAATTACAATGTATGTCTTAGGGATGTTTGAATAAACCGCCATAAGTTGACCGCTAATTCTGCAATTTGTTCATACTGTCATAGGCCTATCATAATTCAGTCATTTTTTGTGAAAGTGCCATTGCCATCCTGCGTTGTCCTGCAATCGCAGAATCGGTACCGGTACAATCCTGAAATTTGATTACAGTGATGCAGTGTTTCACTGCCACTGGTACAGTAGTGGTACTGGTTGCCGGTAGTACAGAACAGTTTACAGTACTGCTGTAGTAGGGCTGTGTAGGGTAGGCCTAGTGTACTCTTTTTGTTTTGTTGTTGTACCGGTACTATTTCTGTATTTCTTGGATTGTAGCTATATCTGTGTGTATATTACTGTATTATGAGTACCCCTACGGTACCTGAGTACGGTATATTATATTTCTGTATTTGGTTTATTATTTTGGTTTGGTCAGTTGGTTAGGCCTATGCAGGAATGCAGCTATGCGGTTGGTTAGTTCTGTAGTTCAGTAGTTGGCCAGGCCTTAACCCTAATTCAGTAATTAAAACTGTCACATAGGCCAGTACTGCAGTAGGCGTAACCGGGTGGTGAAATTTTAGGGGGGCAGGGGTGGAAATTCTCTGCTACACCAGTCTGCCAGTACCTACCGGTCAGCCGTAACTGCGGTAGGCTGGCAGGCCTACTCACTCCCCAATTATGAAATTCTGAAATTAGGCCTACCTAATTGGAGATAGTCCCACATCCACGAGGTGCAAAGAGGAAAGTAAGCATTTTTTATTCTTCTTCTGATGATGAATCCTCGGAATTATCTTATGGATCTAAATCGTCTAGTACCTGCAGTGGTCCATCCAGCCATCTGATAGTCGAGATGAGGGTGACTATGTTGGTGAGTTGGTTTGGGCGCGGCAACGTATAACAAAACCATTCTGGCCTGCCCGAACTGAAAGAGCTCCAGAGGGTTCCGCAATGCCAAAGCCAAAGCATCCAGCAGTCCAGGGGACAACTTCAAGTGGATTTACTTCTTTGGTTCTAACAATTTCTCATGGATTAAAGACACTGCGGAATACATTGTTCCATATTTTGAAAATCGCGAGCAGCATGGGAAAAGGAAGGCTTCGTCTACAGTCAAATTTCTAAAGGGACTTGATGACATTGATGAAGAATATACCGCAATGTCTGTTAGGAAAAATGATTGTCCATATCAGGAAGAGTGAATGGTTCAATACATTATCATTTAGGATTTAGGAAACTGTAAATTAATTTATTCAATAATTTGATCATCATTTATATTTGATAAACATATTTGATATTTGATATTATATTTGATATTCAATAAACCATTTATTTGAAATCTAAAACACCGACTTGATCCTCATTTGAAACCTGAAACACCGGTTGATCTTAAATTAACCACAGGTTAAACCATGTATTTGAAACCTGAAACAACGGTTGATCCACATTAAACGCAGGTTTAACCATTTATTTTGAAAAAAAACACCGGTTGATCTTAAATTAACCACAGGTTAAACCCTATATTTGAAACCCGAAACACCGGTTGATCTTAAATTAACCACAGGTTAAACCATATATTTGAAACCTGAAACAACGGTTGATCCACATTAAACGCAGGTTTAACCATTTATTTTGAAAAAAAACACCGGTTGATCTTAAATTAACCACAGGTTAACCCATATTTGAAACCCGAAACACCGGTTGATCTTAAATTAACCACAGGTTAAACCATATATTTGAAACCTGAAACAACGGTTGATCCACATTAAACGCAGGTTTATCCATTTATTTTGAAACCTAAACACCTGTTTACCTTAAATTAACCACAGGTTAAATCATTTATTTGAAACCTGAAACACCATTGAACTTGAGCACAACCACTGGTTGTTATACGAAAAACAACCTGAGGTTTAATTTATAAAATTTAACCACAGGTTATCTTTGAATCGATAAACCTCTGGTTCCTCGAATTAACCGCAGGTCAAAAATTCACCAAATTAACCTGGGGTTATTTTCGAAAACCAGAGGTTTTTTAAAAAAGAACCACTGGTACGATTTTTCAGTGTAGGCGTTTAACAGCCCCTATACGATATAAATAATGGGGCCAAGCTTCAACAACGACTCCAAGGTATACAATACAATTAATACACGGTACATAGGCGTTTAACAGCCCCAATACGATATAAACAATGGGGCCAAGCTTCAAAAATGACTCCAAGGTATACAATACAATTAATACACGGTAGGCGTTTAACAGCCCCACTACGGTACACAATGGGGCCAGGCTTCAACAACAACTTAGAACAATTAATAAACGGTACATATGCGTTTAACAGCCCCACTACGATATAAACAATGGGGCCAAGCTTCAACAACGACTCCAAGGTATACAATACAATTAATACACGGTACATAGGCATTTAACAGCCCCAATACGATATAAACAATGGGGTCAAGCTTCAACAACGACTCCAAGGTATACAATACAATTAATACACGCTAGGCGTTTAACAGCCCCACTATAGGGATTTCAATCAGCATTCTATCACGGACCTTAGTTACTGTGATGTGCCACGTATTTAACTCAAGTATCTCCAGGCTTGAAATCATAATACCGTTATAATTCATTTACCGGTACTTGGTAAAATAACTTAAGGGGCGTTCATAAATCATAAAGGCACGCGTTCAAGAGTGGGGGTGGGGTATCTGAAGAGTTCCAATCATTCGCAAAAGATAATATAAGCAGTTGCCATTACTCGATCATTTCGCTATTTGATTTGAAGGGTGAACATGATAGTCTTCCAGAAACATTAACTTCCCCGAAACTCATTCCAAAAACGAGACAAATTCACCAGATAGAATGGATCCCGTCCCAGAAGGAATACCTCGTGCTACTGTTCTCATTACCTGCAAGGTAAATTCTGTAACAAGAACCATCTGAGGTATTTTAATCCGAACAAACTTCCTCAAAGAGCCACGAAAAACAGGCTGTCGAAAATTGCTAGTCCCAAAATCTAAACCGCGAGAGGCATGCTTACATAGCATTTCAAAGGAACTAGCTTAGCTAGCCCCTACCACCATGTAAACTTAGAGGCGATGAAACACGCAAACTAGTCGAACAAACAGCTTTTCTTGGGCTTCAGTTAACTATTGTGATAAGTTAATGAACATATTTAATTTGTTTATTTGTAATGATTTGTCGTGTTTATAGCAAATGATTTCGTACACAACACATACAAAAAACAGACATGTAAATTACTATCAATAATTAAGTAGTTACAGTGCATCTGTCTCCCGAAACTTTAAATACATACTGTACAAAGGCTTACTCTGAATATTGAACTGAATATATTGACCCCAGATAGCCTACCTTCCTTGTTCACTTGTTTTCAAAATCACTAATATCGTAACCCTTGATACACAAATCTTATGCCTTAAAGATTGAACCCATGTTTACCTTGTTACACCAAACAAACGAAGAATACCTTGCTACAACACGTATACCTTGGTACACTACCTTGCTACACAAAACGTATACCTTGAAAATTTAACCAATGTATACCTTGGAACACAAAATATATACCTTGGTACACAAAATGTATATCTTGGTACACAAATTGTATACCTTGGTACACAAAACGTATACCTTGAAAATTTAACCAATGTATACCTTGGTACACAAAAATGTATACCTTGAACCCATGTATACCTTGGATGTCTACCTTGGATAGCATTTAGCGTTACTTCGCCTATAAAACTTTTAGACTTGAGTATATTTATATATTTTGGCCAGATCTGGAAAGAGCTCAAAAAGACGATTCCAATGGTATATAATATATTGGGGTTCGGTAAGAAATAAAAAAAAAATATTTTGCAACGCTTTGAGCCACGTTTATTGACCAATGACCTGCAGTATTAATAGCTGCAGTATTGATAGCTGCAGTATTGATAGCTGCAGTATTCTGCCGTGATAAGGCAAAACACCCTATCTTTAAAAATTTAAAAAAAAATTTATTTTCTATTTAATGGTATTTTTGCATGCTCTTTCGAATGAGCCATGTTAGAAATCCTTAATCCCATCGCAATATTGAGTTTTTGGTGGACTAAAACACCCTATGTATGATAAATACGAAATTTATTACGGCAAAACACCTTATTTCTATTTATATGAGATAGGGTGTTTTGCCAAAAAATTATTAAATACCCTATCTTCGAAATTTTGAGATAGGGTAATTTACCGTAAACATCTAAGTATCTTATGTAATTAATCCAATCAGAGCCTTTGAGTAAACTTGTAACAGCCAATAGGAGGACAGTATTTCTAATGTTTAGTATATTAGGAACTGAGATTGCTTTAAAAGTTTTAAACTGAAACCGTTTCTAATAAAAAGTATAGTGAAGCGGTTGAAATAGTTATCTGAATCCAGCTCAACTATCGTAATTTTAGTAGGCTATTTACCTTAATTAGTTCCGTCCGTATGGTCTCACAATTTGTAGGATTATTTTAAACACAGTAATATAAACAACAATTAATTGTCCATTGGTTATAACAGAGTTTTCTTGTCTTCTAAACGAATTTCTAAAATAGGAATATTAGCCCTGGAAAATTGGAATGACGGAATTATACTGTATATAATAATTAAGCAGTAATAAATAAATTTCCCGGACTTTAACTGCACAGCGTGGAATTTAATTCAAATATAAACGCAGTTTCCATAGCAGCGAGATTGTTCGTTGCACATCCACGGCATGGTTGCCAGCTGGTGGTGCACGGTTGTTATAGTGTAAAAGCTGTTACCATAGCAACTGATCGTTTGAATCATTAGAAACCTAGTTTAGACAGCTATCTATCTTAGTGATACTGGTTGGTTATTCTAGGCCTATTTTAGAGCGCGAATTGTTAAATTTAAATTGTAGTTTCTGTTTTTACCTTATTTATATTTATTTGTTACATTCCTTTTAACTAATCTTTATATCTAAGATATGTATCACGTTGGAGATAAAGTGGATGTGTTATGGAGAAATAAGTGGTGGACTGGTGGTGTTATACATGCGGTACATGAAAAAACGTGTTCTATAACTTTCGACAGAGCCATTTACGGAACTCGATGGGCACACCCACAGCGCTACACCTTAGAAAAAATACGTGTAACCAATACAAATTTACCTGTAACGACGGAAGGACAGCTTTTTCCATTCATTTCCGCCGAGAACGGTACCAGTAATAACATTATTGAATATGGTCAGTCTGTCTACAATAATGTAGAATTCCCCGGATTTACAGATTCACAATGTGAACCATCTCCGCAGTTCCACACAGATGGTCTTGTCCGTCCTACTTTGAACACAAACACTCACACGTACATCCCATTAGCCTCGAGAGAAACAGGTCTTGACAGTGGTGATAACCTTCCTATTATAAGTCCAGACACCCTTCGAACTTTAAACCCCCATTACGAGGTCGGGTTCGACAACCCCAGAAAAGAACCTCTGGGTGTTGATCCAAAGAATGCGAACTTTGACGTTTACCTTGGTCCTCCTGCAGACACTTCACCGATCTCTCACAACAACTTACAAACTCACAAAGACAGTGATTCCTTCAACATTTCTCTTTCAAACATCCCAAGTTCTGTTGATACTTCGACAATTGATCTTGATTTTATTGATTCACTATTTAATTCATTCGATGAACCTAACAAACCAACACCCGAATTACCAGTTACTGTATTATTACCAATTCCACTTAATACTATTAATAAAGAAAAAGATAGTAGCGATCCAGACCCTGATTATGACCCAGATGAGGACAATGCGGACTCGGGTGACGACATTGGGGACTCGGATGACGATAATGCAGACTCAGGTGACAACAATGCGGAACCAGATGAAGATCTAGGGGACTCGGCAAGTGGAGAACAATCTGACCATTTGATTATTAGAGGAAAGAAAAAACGCAGCAAACCGCCAAAAGAGAACAGAGCACGCACCAAAATGGCTCGTATGGTAAGAGATAATGAAAGGCATCCGTTAAGACCAGCAGAGTGCAAGTGTAAACAAAATTGTGAAGTTAAAATTTTAGAATCGAGACGTTCACAACTTCGCAATAGCTATTGGAAGGAGATGAGTGCCGAACAACGAAAGCAATATATTGTGAATAGTGTGGAGGCAACCAACACCTTAACCAATGAGCGAAAGACAAAGTGTTTTAAATACATGTTCACTGATATAACTGGGAGTAAGGTACGTGTATGCCAACCATTTTTCTTGACAACACTTGGATACAAATCCACCAACAATCAAGTGATTAAAACAAATTTATCCGGGGATATTGGGTCTACTACTCCTCCAGCAGATAAACGTGGCCAACATCCGCCATCAAATAAGATCAATGATGATGATATAAAGGCTCATATAGAATCCTATAACCCCCAACATCACCACTACCGATATGAACATGCACCGAATCGACGGTACCTGCCTAGTGAATTTACCGTCACAAAATTGCACCGCGACTTTTTAGAGAAATATAAAACCACTGAAGTGTCATATTCGAAATATTTCGAAGTATTTAAGGAGATGGGAATTTCTCTGGCCAAACTCGGGAATGAAGAGTGCATAAAATGTGAGGGTTTTGAAATGCATTGTAGCGGAGGTGTTTGTCAGAGTTCAGTGGATTGTGACATTTGTACTGCTCATACTGGTCATTTAAATCGTGCAAAACTATCACGAGCAACTTATCAAAAATATGTTGACGGCAATATTGACAAGGACGAAATTGTTGTGTCAGCGGACCTGCAAAAAGTTATAATGTTACCCGTATTGGACCAATTCAAAGATGTTGCCTTCCTTCGACGAATTATTGCGTATCACGAGTCCTTTGTCCCTGTTGGTAAAAAGAGAGACAATACTGAGGTATTTAGTGCAATATGGCATGATGGAATACGTGGTCGAAATGACGAGGATGGCTTCGACCTTTCAAGCGTTCCTCCAGTCACCTGCTGCTCGAGACAGAAAAACAGTGAAGATATGGCTTGATAATTGTAGTTCCCAAAACAAAAATTACACGCTCTTCACGACCTTAATACCACTAGTACAATTCGTTGGACCTCAATCGATAGAACTGTGGTATTTCGAACCACACCACAGTTTCATGAGCAGCGACAACCTCCACAGACTCGTGAACAAGGAAATTACAACCATGAAGAATGTGTACGATTTTCAAGATTTCAAGTCGTGTGTACGTTCTGCCGCCAATTTTAAGTCAAATGTCAAAGATCTTCAATTCAGTGACTTTTCTCTTTGGATGAACGAATTCTCCATGTACAAAATCAATAAAGAGAGACAAGAGAACAACTTTCCATATCTCAAGTCGATTGTTGCGATCAAGTTTGAAAGAGGTTCTCATTTCATGTCATGGAAAACGTGTTATAATCAGGAAGGATGGGAAACGTCGACCAGCACGATGAAGAGAGATTTCAATGTTCTATGTGAACCCGATCGCGTCGAAATGCCATCTGGTATTGAATCTCAAAAACTCGACGCTCTCATTGACCGTCTTGGGCCAATAATACCTCGCGATCGTATTACCTTCTGGAACAATTTACATAGGATATAATAACTAATTCAGACTCTGGAAGGACTCTATTATTATTTTGTAATTCATTAATTTTATTTGAAATTGATGTTACGACAATAATATGGTTTAATAGGAATAGAACAACAATTTTAGCAAGATTAGAGATGACGAATTAGTATTTTTAGTATTCTTTTTTGGGCACATATTTTTGGATTCTTATTTAGTATTTTTATTTGATAGGTGTAGAACAATAATTTTAGTACAATTATTAGAGATTACGAAGTAGTATTATTTAGTATTCTTTCTTGGACAAAAAATGTTGAAAATTGTAAATATTTTGCTTCACAATTATTTGTATAGTATAGCTGATTTTTACATTGTGTATAATTTGTATTATTTTAATTTTTATATGTGACGATAAACGATAAATAATAATATAGACAGCCGGCCAAAGAACAAAAATGTGGGTTGAAAAGGTCGTTGGTGGCATTTTTTGTTACAAGCTGTCATCCACATTTTCAATCTTTAAGAGATATCTGCCGAGAGAGTCATTTCCATCGATGTTATCTGGCATAAAGTAACTTTGTGATGGATAAGGATACTTTTTAACATGATAAATCACTTGTATGTAACAAAAGATGCCACCTTGAGTCTTTTTTTAAATTCAATTAGTCGGTCGTCTAATAGCAAAGACCTGTTTAAATATTATGCAGTCGATAAGTTTTGTGCTGATTAATAATTGTGCTGATTATTATTGTAATGAAATGTTATTAAACCTATTTCTTTGTTTAAAATAAAATGAAATAATGTAATACTATTATAGTTAAAAGTGAAGCACATATTGATACAATTTTATTTTTGAAGTTATATCGGTTTTTTGAAAGCCATAAAATTATAAATAAAAGCCAAATTAATAAATAAAACTAAAATAATATGCTCAAAATAATGAAAGCAAAGTGTAAGTACAAGAATTACCCTATCTCATAAAGTGAAAGATAGGGTGGCGCTAAAATCACCCTATCTAATTTTCAAAGTAAAATATTTTTGGCAAAACACCCTATCGCGTTTTTTGGGAGTTCCATTCGAAAATTAGATAAAATTTAAATATCACGACAATTTTAACCATGTTTTATTACCCTATGACCTAATATTTCTACTGTTTACCCATTTTACAAAATAGATATTAGGCCTTAAAGTTCCAAATATTCTTTGCCAATTTTCTCGAAATGAGTTTTCTTGAGATAGGGTGTTTTGCCTTATCACGGCAGTATTGATAGCTGCAGTATTAATAGCTGTAGTATTATTAGCTGCAGTATTAATAGCTGCTGCAGTATTAGTAGCTGCAGTATTAATAGCTGCAGTATTAATAGCTGCAGTATTAATAGCTGTAGTATTAATAGCTGTAATATTAATAGCTGCAGTATTAATAGCTGTAATATTAATAGCTGCAGTATTAATAGCTGTAGTATTAATAGCTGTAATATTAATAGCTGCAGTATTAATAGCTGTAATATTAATAGCTGCAGTATTAATAGCTGTAATATTAATAGCTGCAGTATTAATAGCTGCAGTATTAATAGCTGCAGTATTAATAGCTGTAATATTAATAGCTGCAGTATTAATAGCTGTAATATTAATAGCTGCAGTATTAATAGCTGTAATATTAATAGCTGCAGTATTAATAGCTGCAGTATTATAGCTGGAGTATTATTAGCTGCAGTATTAATAGCTGTAGTATTAATAGCTGCAGTATTACTAGCTGCAGTATTAGTAACTGTAGTATTAATAGCTGCAGTATTAATAGCTGCAGTATTAATAGCTGTAGTATTAATAGCTGCAGTATTAATAGCTGTAGTATTAGTAGCTGCAGTATTAATAGCTGTTGTATTATTAGCTGCAGTATTAATAGCTGCTGCAGTATTAGTAGCTGCAGTATTAGTAGCTGCACAGTATTAATAGCTGCAGTATTAATAGCTGTAGTATTAATAGCTGCAGTATTAATCGCTGTAGTATTAATAGCTGTAGTATTAATAGCTGTAGTATTAATAGCTGCAGTATTAATAGCTGCAGTATTAATAGCTGCAGTATTAATAGCTGCAGTATTAATAGCTGCAGTATTAGTAGCTGCAGTATTAATAGCTGCAGTATTGATAGCTGCAGTATTAGTAGCTGTAGTATTAATAGCTGCAGTATTAATAGCTGCAGTATTAATAGCTGCAGTATTAATAGCTGCAGTATTAATAGCTGCAGTATTAATAGCTGCAGTATTAATAGCTGCAGTATTAGTAGCTGCAGTATTAATAGCTGCAGTATTGATAGCTGCAGTATTGATAGCTGCAGTATTAGTAGCTGTAGTATTATTAGCTGCAATATTATTAGCTGCAGTATTAGTAGCTGCAGTAATAGTAGCTGCAGTATTAATAGCTGTAGTGTTAATAGCTGTAGTATTAATAGCTGCAGTATTAATAGCGCTGTAGTATTAGTGGCTGCAGTTTATTGGGTAAAATTGCGATATTTTGGACTCATCATCCAGAAGGTCCTCTTTCGATCCCTAGATGGAGCAGCACTGTTTGGGCTCCTCATCCAGAAGGCCCTGGTTCGATCCATAGATGGGGCAGCATTGTTTGGACTCCCCATCCAGAAGGCCCTGGTTCGATCCCTAGATGGGGCAGCATTGTTTGGACTCCGCATCCAGAAGGCCCTGGTTATATCCTTAGATGGGGCAGCATTGTTTGGGCTCCCCATCCAAAAGGCCCTGGTTCGATCCCTAGATGGGGCAGCACTGTTTGGGTTCCCCATCCAGAACGTCCTGGTTCGATCCCTAGATGGGGCAGCACTGTTTGGGCTCCCCATCCAGAAGGCCCTGGTTCGATCCCTAGATGGGGCAGTACTGTTTGGGTTCCCCATCCAGAACGTCCTGGTTCGATCCCTAGATGGGGTAGCACAGTTTGGACTCCCCATCCAGAAGGCCCTGATTCGATTCCTAGATGGAGCAGCACTGTTTGGGCTCCTCATCCAGAAGGCCCTGGTTCGATCCCTAGATGGGGCAGAATTGTTTGGGCTCCCGTTCCAGAAGGCCCTGGTTCGATCCCTAGATGTGGCAGTACTGTTTGGGTTCCCCATCCAGAACGTCCTGGTTCGATCCCTAGATGGGGCAGCACTGTTTGGGCTCCCCATCCAGAAGGCCCTGGTTCGATCCCTAGATGGGGCAGAATTGTTTGGGCTCCCGTTCCAGAAGGCCCTGGTTCGATCCCTAGATGGGGCAGCACTGTTTGGACTTCCCATCCACAAGGCCCTGGTTCGATCCCCAGATGGGGCAGCACTGTTTGGGCTCCCCATCCAGAAGGCCCTGGTTCGATCCCTAGATGGGCAGCACTGTTTAGCCAGAGTGCATTAAATACTGCAGCCTACCCCAACTCTATCGTATAATCTAATTTATTTTTTATTTTTTTCTATATAACGATTAGATAAATATACATATTTTGTAATTATCAATATAATTTACATATAAAATTGTTTGCGTGGCGTATCGGTAAATAATTTAATTTAATAATTTGTGTCTGGCACTGTTGTAGTGAGGAGAGTACTATATGCATTACATTTAATAAGTATTGTATCCTCTTAAATGGTCGACGCTTTAACTAATTATGCATATAATTATGCACTATTAAGGCTTTACCCATTACTACTTAGTTACATGAACATAATGTCCATTTTTTATGCTAAATAGTTTTATTGAATACCACATATCGTAGCTTAAGAGTGTCATAAAGGCCCTTTAAGTTTATTTTTGTGACATTTTACTTTTTCATACAATTCCAAACTTTAAGACATGCTCTATCAGCTGGTGAATTTTGAACACTTTAACCAATGGAATGTGATGATTATTGCGTGGTAAAGTGATACCCAATAATCCTATTGGGAAATATTTTACTGCAGAAAGGCCCTATATATATCTCTATATTATATTTTATTGGCTCTCCTGAACAATTGCAATTTCTGACTTAGTTCCTTATGACACTTAAGCTACGATTTGTATTTATAAGACAGAGGCACTAATATTAATCAATATTCCTTAAATATATTATAATTAAATTATAATTAAATATATATAATCGATTTTTTCTAATATAAAAAAAATAGTCAGGTATTCAGATAAAAGTTGAAATATAATGTAACTCCAAACTTAAGGGGAGTAGTACAGGCATTTTATCCAATATCCATACAAACTACTATTAAGCCTCCGTACACTTTTAGAACGCTTTAGATTACTTTATAGGCCAACTGTTCTTGCATTCAACCGGAATTTAACGGGCTTTCAGGTAGACCAATTGGTTTATTTTGAATTTCTATTTTTTTGTCATATATTTAGCTTATTTTTTGAAAAGACCAAATTAAAAAAAATTAGCCAAATAATTTGTGTCACAAACATTAAAATCACAATCGGTACTTATTGGTAAATAATATAAAACAACTAATTGGTATACCTTATTATTCTACGGTAAAAAAATGATCCTAGTGAGAAATTGACAAGTACAAGTCTATAAATCAAATGGCAGCTGAGAAAAATGTACCGAAAGAATTCGAAAATCTCATTTTGAGAAAAATCCAGTTAAAATTTGAACCTTCCCGCGCAAAAACTGTCTGTTATTATGAAATAATGTCTGTCAATATATACCTAGCAAAAAGAAAGCACAAAACCATGCTAAGAATTTTGCTATGGGGTTTTCGTGGTCGCTGAGGTCCGATTTCTGAGGTCAGTTTTCACTTTTAATGAAATCTTGTTAGTCTGTACGTCTGTCTGTCGGACTTTCTGACTATCCGACAATCTGTCCGTCAAATATAAGATTTTATTAGAAGAATATAAGATTTTATTATTTTATTATATTTTTATATTGTTCCAATATCATGTTTGGGCCGAAATATTGGCAATAAACTCAATTTTGGCCACCCGTAGATCCGCTACCCGCCTTTAATCCTTTAAGTATGTTTACACCGGTGGTCTGGGCAAGGAACTACCTCTGGAAATATAAGAAAAGGTCATACAATCTTGTAAAAAGTTTAGCTAGAGGGGTTTTCCTGGTCGCATAATTCATTTCGTGTGTCAGATTTAACATTTGATGACTTCCAAATTGTCTGTTTGGCAGTCAGTCTGTCGGTTATATTTTGACGGAGATACTGACAGGCATACAGACAGAAACGACGAGGCCAAATTTGAAGAATGACATCAGAAATGAAGTCAACGACCACGAAAACCTTTAATAGGTAATTTTTTTTAGATAGATAGTTTTTATTGACGGACAGACATACTGATGGACAAACCGACAGTCAATCGGACATCTCGAGAGGTAAGGCAGATCTTGCTAAACGGTTTTCAAATTTGGAATCTTGATAAAAATTTGCTCTAGATGAAACAGGAAAAAAATTTGAAAAAAAATTGGATGCCTGTACTACTCCCCTTAAAAATAAGATAGTTTTTCATTATTTGGTGGCTGCAAGTATTAGTAATTAAATAATAATATATTAATAATAAAATATAGACGTCTGATTAATTTTGCGCGATTTATCGTGTTGCTTGATGAGAGCCTATTTGGAGCTGAAGATTATATCTTTATTATCATCTTTATTTACAAAACAAATTAAATTATAATCAAGCCATAAACAGGAATTCGTTTTACATTATTGTAACTCCTTACCTGGAGCAGGGTCAGGGATACGGATCAGTATCCGGTTTCTATCATTAAACATTGTCTCTATAGAAGTCAACTGGTTTTACCTTTTTAGGGTGTAATCTGTGGATCCGTGCAGTGCTCATTTATCAACTTCGTTCACATATAGACTTTCATCTCATAAAAAATAATTAGCTATATTGTTGCACAATACTTAGTCGGTAAATAGTTGTTATTTTGATTGGTTGTCAATACTAAAAATGCCAACTTTCAATAAGAAGATGACTAAAGTGGATTTTGAAAGTTTCATGTTGAATGTTGACTGTTTTTCTGAGATCGTCCTCAGGCTACCATGTGTTAAATCTTTTAATTGAAAGTGAAAAGCTCATGTGATAGTGTGACTCGAACTTAAGTCAGTTAAAGTCTTAGAAAAATAATTAGGGCCTATGTAATTAATTAATGTCTAACTGTTTACACCGTTTACGAGCAATAATTGTTTAGTTAATGAATAAATGCGGTACGGTAGTCACTCACTACGCCATCCACCGTCGAAGTAACGCATCAGCGTCCTGATCAGCCAATAATTGGAGGCATTTCCAACCGCCGCCCCGTTCTGTGTCTAATAAATAAATATTATCCGGATCCAACGTTAGGTTGTACCAGCTTTTAGTTAAAGACATTGCATAACGCATCATTGTTGCTACGACAACCATTTCCAAATCTGATTGGTTGAGGATTATCTTCGCGCAATATGATTGGAGGAAGTAACGTGGTGCATTCAGAAAGCGTTCTTCATCGTACTTGCTAAATAATTCCTTAGAAATATACATTATAGCGATTCCTAGGTCAAATGCTAGGAAGGAATTTACTGTGTGACCAAAATCTAGAATGCCACGCATTTTACAATCTTCATCAACTAAAATGTTATGGCCATTAAAGTCGCCGTGAATAATCCCCCCCGTCATATTAACTTGATGAATTGCAAACTTTTCCAGGAATCTATCCAAGACGTTAGTAATGAGTTGCCTTCGATTCGGTTCTGGAATATATTCAATATATTTTCGCATTCGTTGCGCATTCCTCATGTCCCAATCAAAATCAGTGCGTGACGTAACACCCGGATGAGTGTACGTCATCAACCCTTTATCAATATCCGCGAGAAATCCGCCCAGCTGTTTCAACAGGTTATCTGTTATTACTGACGCTTTAAATAATATCTCCCCTTCTACGTAAGAGAGAAGCCGAACTGCGCATTGATGTGATTGGTTGTTTTTGTCGAGGAATTCGCGGTACACAATATAATCTCCTCCTGTAGAACGTTGCGGTACGGGACACACAACACCTCGATCTCTTAAATGAATCATAACTTCAGTTAATCCGTCCATTAAATTGGCATTCTTAGAGTCTCTGGGATTCGAAATTTTCAACACAAATTTCCCCGTTGCTGTGGGAACCAAGTAGTTAATATCTTCATAGCTGTTCAGTGACGTCATGGATGACGTATGATGGTTGAAGTCATTGGCGAGTATCTTTATAACCACGTCGGTTTCGACGCGAATCTTAGTACCGGTTATATTCATGTCGTTGTTCTTGCAGTTAACGCGACTGGCGAGATTAGGCCCTACTCATTGTTAAAGAATATCAGTCTCAGAGTAGAGTGTAGACCAGTTTCAAAATGCCTTCTACGGTAGTATGTAAATATACAAATTGGTATTGAGCTGTTAATGCAACTGGAATAATAATAATATAAATTAACTGATTTATAGTCGGCTTTTAAGGAATAAAGATTCGACTTTTCCTACGAATACATGCTTTGATAGAACTAAACCAATAACAACTACTAACTTATTTTCATAAAATAACGAATGAATTTATATTCTTAAATTGTTACTTTTTGGTTCAAATGTACCCCAAAATAAAAGTAAATTTCTCCAGGGAAATAAGTAACCAAACGGATTGTATTGATTTTACTTTTTTTATGATTATAATAATTTTCCTTTTTTCCGGCGAAAAAAGTAAAATAAAATATTTTGGTGGAATTTCTTAAATTTTATTACATGTGTTGAAAGAGCATCGATGTTGTTGTTTGCAAGTAATTTGAGCAAAATCCCAAAAGCAAAAACTCAAAAGTTATTGCAACTTTAGTGTCTGCAAGGGGTACTCCAAAATATTCAATATTGGTGTATGTAGTTAAGCAGCTCTCTAGTTATTACGTAATAAATATTCGAGAACACTAAATTATTTAACATTGAGTTAGGCAGCATCATGACTTGAAGAATACAGTAATTTGAATCGCAGTAACTATGGAAATTCAATATTCTCTCGACCCTTTATTAACCTCGTTGGAGCTCGGTAAATAAAATGCCTCGAGAATAGTAAAAAAAGTTCTCATTTTTTACCATGTAATAAATAATTATATCTTCAAATACGTTGCTTAGTTTCCTAAAACTGACAGACCGTCCTCTACCATGTACTATCGTACTATCGGTATCAGTCACACTACATATCCCTGGCAACACCGGGATTCTCGACCATTACTATTCGGTTTCAGACAACAACTGGAGGTGAAAATGAATTGCGTATAATACGAAAAACAAAGCTTTTATTCCTTTTTGACCGTTTATGTACCACAAGTACGAGCTCGAATCCCATCACATGTTCCACTACAGGTACTCAAACAATAAAGCTTTATTTTAAATTATAGAAGTTTAGCCATCATATCTGTCGTCTAATTACAACGTACATTCTTACTTTAATAAGATATAATCACACCTACAGTTCCATCGACCATTTATATAGTGATGTCGGCTTGCGTTATTATCGCGTTGTACTTTGATATGGTGACGGGTTTGTCTACCAACTACTTACAGCATAGAGGCCTATGGACATTATAATTCCGAGAATCCCTCTGAATTTAGTAGGTCGTAACTCTTAAGCATAATTCCAAGTAAAATCCAATATTCGCTCCACTCATATCAGTTCAGATCGGATTACAAATGACTTGAGTTTCACTTGGATTACAAATTACTTGAGTTTCAACTTGGATTACAAATGACTTAAGTTTCAACTTGGATTACAAATGACTTGAGTTTCAACTTGGATTACAAATGACTTGAGTTTCAACTTGGATTACAAATGACTTGAGTTTCAACTTGGATTACAAATGACTTGAGTTTCAACTTGGATTACAAATGACTTGAGTTTCACTTAGATTACAAATGACTTGAGTTTCAACTTGGATTACAAATGACTTGAGTTTCACTTGGATTACAAATGACTTGAGTTTCAACTTGGATTACAAATGCCTTGAGTTTCAACTTGGATTACAAATGACTTGAGTTTCAACTTGGATTACAAATGACTTGAGTTTCACTTAGATTACAAATGACTTGAGTTTCAACTTGGATTACAAATTACTTGAGTTTCATTTGGATTACAAATGCCTTGAGTTTCAACTTGGATTACAAATGACTTGAGTTTCAACTTGGATTACAAATGACTTGAGTTTCACTTGGATTACAAATGACTTGAGTTTCACTTGGATTACAAATGACTTGAGTTTCACTTGGATTACAAATGACTTGAGTTTCAACTTTACAAATGACTTGAGTTTCAACTTGGATTACAAATGACTTGAGTTTCAACTTGGATTACAAATGACTTGAGTTTCACTTAGATTACAAATGACTTGAGTTTCAACTTGGATTACAAATGACTTGAGTTTCAACTTGGATTACAAATGACTTGAGTTTCAACTTGGATTACAAATGACTTGAGTTTCAACTTGGATTACAAATGACTTGAGTTTCAACTTGGATTACAAATGACTTGAGTTTCACTTGGATTACAAATGACTTGAGTTTCACTTGGATTACAAATGACTTGAGTTTCACTTGGATTACAAATGACTTGAGTTTCAACTTGGATTACAAATGACTTGAGTTTCAACTTGGATTACAAATGACTTGAGTTTCAACTTGGATTACAAATGACTTGAGTTTCATTTGGATTACAAATGACTTGAGTTTCACTTGGATTACAAATGACTTGAGTTTCACTTGGATACAAATGACTTGATTTTCACTTGGATTACAAATGACTTGAGTTTCACTTGGATTACAAATGACTTGAGTTTCAACTGTGATTACAAATGACTTGAGTTTCAACTTTACAAATGACTTGAGTTTCAACTTGGATTACAAATGACTTGAGTTTCAACTTGGATTACAAATGACTTGAGTTTCACTTAGATTACAAATGACTTGAGTTTCAACTTGGATTACAAATGACTTGAGTTTCAACTTGGATTACAAATGACTTGAGTTTCAACTTGGATTACAAATGACTTGAGTTTCAACCTGGATTACAAATGACTTGAGTTTCAACTTGGATTACAAATGACTTGAGTTTCACTTAGATTACAAATGACTTGAGTTTCAACTTGGATTACAAATGACTTGAGTTTCAATTGGATTACAAATGACTTGAGTTTCAACTTGGATTACAAATGACTTGAGTTTCAACTTGGATTACAAATGACTTGAGTTTCAACTTGGATTACAAATGACTTGAGTTTCAACTTGGATTACAAATGACTTGAGTTTCACTTGGATTACATATTACTTGAGTTTCAACTTGGATTACAAATGACTTGAGTTTCAACTTGGATTACAAATGACTTGAGTTTCACTTGGATTACAAATGACTTGAGTTTCAACTTGGATTACAAATGACTTGAGTTTCAACTTGGATTACAAATGACTTGAGTTTCAACTTGGATTACAAATGACTTGAGTTTCAACTTGGATTACAAATGACTTGAGTTTCAACTTGGATTACAAATGACTTGAGTTTCACTTGGATTACATATTACTTGAGTTTCAACTTGGATTACAAATGACTTGAGTTTCAACTTGGATTACAAATGACTTGAGTTTCAACTTGGATTACAAATGACTTGAGTTTCAACTTGGATTACAAATGACTTGAGTTTCAACTTGGATTACAAATGACTTGAGTTTCAACTTGGATTACAAATGACTTGAGTTTCAACTTGGATTACAAATGACTTGAGTTTCAACTTGGATTACAAATGACTTGAGTTTCAACTTGGATTACAAATGACTTGAGTTTCACTTGGATTACAAATGACTTGATTTTCACTTGGATTACAAAAGACTTAAGTTTCACTTGGATTACAAATGACTTGAGTTTCAACTTGGATTACAAATGACTTGAGTTTCACTTGGATTACAAATGACTTGAGTTTCAACTTGGATTACAAATGACTTGAGTTTCGCTTGGATTACAAATGACTTGAGTTTCACTTGGATTACAAATGACTTTAGTTTCACTTGGATTACAAATGACTTGAGTTTCACTTGGATTACAAATGACTTGAGTTTCACTTGGATTACAAATGACTTGAGTTTCACTTGGATTACAAATGACTTGAGTTTCACTTGGATTACAAATGACTTGAGTTTCAACTTGGATTACAAATGACTTGAGTTTCAACTTGGATTACAAATGACTTGAGTTTCAACTTGGATTACAAATGACTTGAGTTTCAACTTGGATTACAAATGACTTGAGTTTCAACTTGGATTACAAATGACTTGAGTTTCACTTGGATTACAAATGACTTGATTTTCACTTGGATTACAAAAGACTTAAGTTTCACTTGGATTACAAATGACTTGAGTTTCAACTTGGATTACAAATGACTTGAGTTTCAACTTGGATTACAAATGACTTGAGTTTCACTTGGATTACAAATGACTTGTGTTTCACTTGGATTACAAATGACTTGAGTTTCAACTTGGATTACAAATGACTTGAGTTTCACTTGGATTACAAATGACTTGAGTTTCACTTGGATTACAAATGACTTGAGTTTCACTTGGATTACAAATGACTTGAGTTTCAACTTGGATTACAAATGACTTGAGTTTCAACTTGGATTACAAATGAATTGAGTTTCACATGGATTACAAATGACTTGAGTTTCACTTGGATTACAAATGACTTGAGTTTCAACTTGGATTACAAATGACTTGAGTTTCAACTTGGATTACAAATGACTTGAGTTTCACTTGGATTACAAATGAATTGAGTTTCACATGGATTACAAATGACTTGAGTTTCACTTGGATTACAAATGACTTGAGTTTCAACTTGGATTACAAATGAATTGAGTTTCACATGGATTACAAATGACTTGAGTTTCACTTGGATTACAAATGACTTGAGTTTCACTTGGATTACAAATGACTTGAGTTTCAACTTGGATTACAAATGACTTGAGTTTCAACTTGGATTACAAATGACTTGAGTTTCACTTGGATTACAAATGAATTGAGTTTCACATGGATTACAAATGACTTGAGTTTCACTTGGATTACAAATGACTTGAGTTTCAACTTGGATTACAAATGACTTGAGTTTCACTTGGATTACAAATGACTTGAGTTTCAACTTGGATTACAAATGACTTGAGTTTCATTTGGATTACAAATGACTTGAGTTTCACTTGGATTACAAATGACTTGAGTTTCACTTGGATACAAATGACTTGATTTTCACTTCGATTACAAATGACTTGAGTTTCACTTGGATTACAAATGACTTGAGTTTCAACTTTACAAATGACTTGAGTTTCAACTTGGATTACAAATGACTTGAGTTTCAACTTGGATTACAAATGACTTGAGTTTCACTTAGATTACAAATGACTTGAGTTTCAACTTGGATTACAAATGACTTGAGTTTCAACTTGGATTACAAATGACTTGAGTTTCAACTTGGATTAGAAATGACTTGAGTTTCAACTTGGATTACAAATGACTTGAGTTTCAACTTGGATTACAAATGACTTGAGTTTCACTTGGATTACAAATGACTTGATTTTCACTTGGATTGCAAAAGACTTAAGTTTCACTTGGATTACAAATGACTTGAGTCTCAACTTGGATTACAAATGACTTGAGTTTCAACTTGGATTACAAATGACTTGAGTTTCACTTGGATTACAAATGACTTGAGTTTCAACTTGGATTACAAATTACTTGAGTTTCAACTTGGATTACAAATGACTTGAGTTTCACTTGGATTACAAAGGACTTGAGTTTCACTTGGATTACAAATGACTTGAGTTTCACTTGGATTACAAATGACTTGAGTTTCACTTGGATTACAAATGACTTGAGTTTCACTTGGATTACAAATGACTTGAGTTTCACTTGGATTACAAATGACTTGAGTTTCACTTGGATTACAAATTACTTGAGTTTCAACTTGGATTACAAATGACTAGAGTTTCACTTGGATTACAAATTACTTGAGTTTCAACTTGGATTACAAATGACTTGAGTTTCACTTGGATTACAAATGACTTGAGTTTCACTTGGATTACAAATGACTTGAGTTTCACTTGGATTACAAATGACTTGAGTTTCACTTGGATTACAAATGAATTGAGTTTCACTGGGATTACAAATGACTTGAGTTTCACTTGGATTACAAATGACTTGAGTTTCACTTGGATTACAAATGACTTGAGTTTCACTTGGATTACAAATGACTTGAGTTTCACTTGGATTACAAATGACTTGAGTTTCACTTGGATTACAAATGACTTGAGTTTCACTTGGATTACAAATGACTAGAGTTTCACTTGGATTACAAATTACTTGAGTTTCAACTTGGATTACAAATGACTTGAGTTTCAACTTGGATTACAAATGACTTGAGTTTCACTTGGATTACAAATGACTTGAGTTTCAACTTGGATTACAAATGACTTGAGTTTCACTTGGATTACAAATGACTTGAGTTTCACTTGGATTACAAATGACTTGAGTTTCACTTAGATTACAAATGACTTGAGTTTCAACTTGGATTACAAATTACTTGAGTTTCACTTGGATTACAAATTACTTGAGTTTCACTTGGATTACAAATGACTTGAGTTTCACTTGGATTACAAATGACTTGAGTTTCAACTTGGATTACAAATGACTTGAGTTTCACTTGGATTACAAATTACTTGAGTTTCAACTTGGATTACAAATGAATTCAGTTTCAACTTGGATTACAAATGACTTGAGTTTCAACTTGGATTACAAATGACTTGAGTTTCACTTGGATTACAAATGACTTGAGTTTCACTTGGATTACAAATTACTTGAGTTTCACTTGGATTACAAATGACTTGAGTTTCACTTGGATTACAAATGACTTGAGTTTCACTTAGATTACAAATGACTTGAGTTTCAACTTGGATTACAAATGACTTGAGTTTCACTTGGATTACAAATTACTTGAGTTTCAACTTGGATTACAAATTACTTGAGTTTCACTTGGATTACAAATGACTTGAGTTTCACTTGGATTACAAATGACTTGAGTTTCACTTAGATTACAAATGACTTGAGTTTCAACTTGGATTACAAATTACTTGAGTTTCACTTGGATTACAAATTACTTGAGTTTCACTTGGATTACAAATGACTTGAGTTTCACTTGGATTACAAATTACTTGAGTTTCACTTGGATTACAAATGACTTGAGTTTCACTTGGATTACAAATGACTTGAGTTTCACTTAGATTACAAATGACTTGAGTTTCAACTTGGATTACAAATTACTTGAGTTTCACTTGGATTACAAATTACTTGAGTTTCACTTGGATTACAAATGACTTGAGTTTCACTTGGATTACAAATTACTTGAGTTTCACTTGGATTACAAATGACTTGAGTTTCACTTGGATTACAAATGACTTGAGTTTCACTTGGATTACAAATGACTTGAGTTTCAACTTGGATTACAAATTACTTGAGTTTCACTTGGATTACAAATTACTTGAGTTTCACTTGGATTACAAATGACTTGAGTTTCACTTGGATTACAAAGGACTTGAGTTTCAACTTGGATTACAAATGACTTGAGTTTCACTTGGATTACAAATTACTTGAGTTTCAACTTGGATTACAAATTACTTGAGTTTCAACTTGGATTACAAATGACTTGAGTTTCAACTTTACAAATGACTTGAGTTTCAACTTGGATTACAAATGACTTGAGTTTCAACTTGGATTACAAATGACTTGAGTTTCAACTTGGATTACAAATGACTTGAGTTTCAACTTGGATTACAAATGACTTGAGTTTCACTTGGATTACAAATGACTTGAGTTTCACTTAGATTACAAATGACTTGAGTTTCAACTTGGATTACAAATAACTTGAGTTTCACTTGGATTACAAATTACTTGAGTTTCAACTTGGATTACAAACTATTTGAGTTTCACTTGGATTACAAATGACTTGAGTTTCACTTGGATTACAAATGACTTGAGTTTCATTGGATTACAAATGACTTGAGTTTCAACTTGGATTACAAATGACTTGAGTTTCACTTGGATTACAAATTACTTGAGTTTCAACTTGGATTACAAATGACTTGAGTTTCACTTGGATTACAAATAACTTGAGTTTCACTTGGATTACAAATAACTTGAGTTTCACTTGGATTACAAATTACTTGAGTTTCACTTGGATTACAAATGACTTGAGTTTCACTTGGATTACAAATGACTTGAGTTTCAACTTGGATTACAAATGACTTGAGTTTCACTTGGATTACAAATTACTTGAGTTTCAACTTGGATTACAAATTACTTGAGTTTCAACTTGGATTACAAATGACTTGAGTTTCAACTTGGATTACAAATGACTTGAGTTTCAACTTGGATTACAAATGACTTGAGTTTCACTTGGATTACAAATTACTTGAGTTTCAACTTGGATTACAAATTACTTGAGTTTCAACTTGGATTACAAATTACTTGAGTTTCAACTTGGATTACAAATGACTTGAGTTTCAACTTGGATTACAAATGACTTGAGTTTCAACTTGGATTACAAATGACTTGAGTTTCACTTGGATTACAAATTACTTGAGTTTCAACTTGGATTACAAATGACTTGAGTTTCACTTGGATTACAAATTACTTGAGTTTCAACTTGGATTACAAATTACTTGAGTTTCAACTTGGATTACAAATGACTTGAGTTTCAACTTGGATTACAAATGACTTGAGTTTCACTTGGATTACAAACTACTTGAGTTTCACTTGGATTACAAACTACTTGAGTTTCACTTGGATTACAAATGACTTGAGTTTCACTTGGATTACAAATGACTTGAGTTTCATTGGATTACAAATGACTTGAGTTTCAACTTGGATTACAAATGACTTGAGTTTCACTTGGATTACAAATGACTTGAGTTTCAACTTGGATTACAAATGACTTGAGTTTCACTTGGATTACAAATAACTTGAGTTTCACTTGGATTACAAATAACTTGAGTTTCACTTGGATTACAAATTACTTGAGTTTCACTTGGATTACAAATGACTTGAGTTTCACTTGGATTACAAATGACTTGAGTTTCAACTTGGATTACAAATGACTTGAGTTTCACTTGGATTACAAATTACTTGAGTTTCAACTTGGATTACAAATTACTTGAGTTTCAACTTGGATTACAAATGACTTGAGTTTCAACTTGGATTACAAATGACTTGAGTTTCAACTTGGATTACAAATGACTTGAGTTTCACTTGGATTACAAATTACTTGAGTTTCAACTTGGATTACAAATTACTTGAGTTTCAACTTGGATTACAAATTACTTGAGTTTCAACTTGGATTACAAATGACTTGAGTTTCAACTTGGATTACAAATGACTTGAGTTTCAACTTGGATTACAAATGACTTGAGTTTCACTTGGATTACAAATTACTTGAGTTTCAACTTGGATTACAAATGACTTGAGTTTCACTTGGATTACAAATTACTTGAGTTTCAACTTGGATTACAAATTACTTGAGTTTCAACTTGGATTACAAATGACTTGAGTTTCAACTTGGATTACAAATGACTTGAGTTTCAACTTGGATTACAAATGACTTGAGTTTCACTTGGATTACAAATTACTTGAGTTTCAACTTGGATTACAAATTACTTGAGTTTCAACTTGGATTACAAATTACTTGAGTTTCAACTTGGATTACAAATGACTTGAGTTTCAACTTGGATTACAAATGACTTGAGTTTCAACTTGGATTACAAATGACTTGAGTTTCACTTGGATTACAAATTACTTGAGTTTCAACTTGGATTACAAATTACTTGAGTTTCACTTGGATTACAAATAACTTGAGTTTCACTTGGATTACAAACTACTTGAGTTTCACTTGGATTACAAATGACTTGAGTTTCACTTGGATTACAAATGACTTGAGTTTCAACTTGGATTACAAATGACTTGAGTTTCACTTGGATTACAAATGACTTGAGTTTCAACTTGGATTACAAATGACTTGAGTTTCACTCGGATTACAAATAACTTGAGTTTGACTTGGATTACAAATAACTTGAGTTTCACTTTGATTACAAATTACTTGAGTTTCACTTGGATTACAAATGACTTGAGTTTCACTTGGATTACAAATGACTTGAGTTTCACTTGGATTACAAATTACTTGAGTTTCAACTTGGATTACAAATTACTTGAGTTTCAACTTGGATTACAAATT
>JAUCBJ010006498.1:0-82005 GCA_032718475.1 Nemertoderma westbladi | reverse complement strand
AGTACTGTAGTAGACAACCCTAATACTTACCATAATAATCCGGATACACTAAATAATAATATTGCAAATAATCCCGGTGGAATTAATCAAAATAATGCAAGTAATAATATAACAAATCAACAGGGTGAGGCTAGTGGTGGTATAATTAATACAAATGTTGGGGAAGCAGGTAATTTGCCTAGCGGGGCCTACAAGGCTACGCGGTTGCAGGGAGGAACGTGGGCGAATGAACACCGGGAGATCAGAAGTAACGTGTCGACTGGAGGGGAACACTGGCATGGGGCGAAGTGAGAAGTGACGGGTGGGGGGTGGGGCTACGGGCACCCCACCACAACCAATTAATGACGAGAGGGGTGGGGCAGAAAATGCTCCACAGATGTCTCCGGGAAATGCGCGCGGTGATTCAAGTGAACCGGGGCTCCCGACGACAGAGGAAAGGGGGAGGGGCAGCAGAAGCCCCACGAGCATCGGCAGATAATGCGCGCGGTGAGTTAAGTGAACCGTGGCACCCGACGACGGAGGATGACAGGAGGGCAACTAATATCCGCGAGGCCGTACAACTGGGCAGAGGGAGGGACGTTGGTGCCGTAAGCGGCCAAGCGAGAAAACGTCGAGCCCACTCGGAAGACGGAAGGAGGGCAGTAGAGTTCATCCGGGAGGTCGATACGAGACCTCGTGAAGGAGGACATAACAGCTGAAACCAGAAGAAGTGAGGAGGAAGGAGGAAGCGTTGCTACGGGCAACCAGAGACGTCGAGAGCGGACGGGCAGCGAAACCGTCGATAGTCGAACTAGTAGAGAGAGGGCCAGTGGGGTCGCACTCCGGGAGATTGCCGTCGCCCCGGAGAAACACAACCTGGCGAAATATACCACACACCGGGAGAGGGGTATAGAGTGTACCGATGCAAGGATGAAAACGGAGGAAGGGATCGGAGGGAAACTTCCCGTCGGAATGTAGCTGGCGATCGAGGATATGGTAGTCGCGGGGAGGAGTTCTCGGAAGATTCGAGAAGATTAAACGTCGATCCGGAGGGACACAGGCAGACTGCAGGACATACTGTAGGTCTTACTGCACATACTATAGGCCATGCTGGGAGAGATAGTGTAGGCGATAGGGAAGCGCAAATGCCGGGATTGGACCCGGAGGTCGCGGCTTACATACCGGTGAGTAGGCAAGAACCTGCTAGGCCTATACCGGTACCTGCACACCAGTATGACTATAATATGCAGGGATATAATACATACCCACGGGAGGGAGGGGGGGGGGGGGTATTGCAGATAGGTGTATGGGCCCCAATATAATGACATCTACCCCAGTGCCAAATATAACATCAGTGGGGGGGGGGGGACAGGGTGACATTCCCCCACTACTGTATCCACAATACACTCAACCAAAAACAAAAACCCCGAGCCCCTCAGATCCAAATAGATTGTGTGACACAGTGATATGGGGGGGACAGCTACCCCCGATGATATATCCCACTCAGGGAAAGTCGACAAACCCGAGAGACGAAGCACAATAAAAAATTTAAGGAGCCTGCATCCCTACCGTCGAGCGTGCTGGAAGTTCAAGCGATGGGAATGGCAACACTCATCGACGCGCTGAATACTAGAATTGAGCTGCCACCCATGGAGCCTTTCAAGTTTGATGGTAGCAAGAATATCTACAGTTCCAGAGGATGTACAGCAAATGAGATTTTGACAAAAAATCTCACGCAGGCATTGCCTTAAATACCTACAAGTCTACACAGGGGGGCCAGCTTAAGACATCATGAGGCAATTGAAGGAGGATTTACGACCGCATGGAGGGAGAGCCCTGGACAGGGAATTTGTCCATCCTGCGAAGATTATCTGACAAACCTTAAGGGGAATAACATCAGGCGGACTCGCAGATAACCCCGTTAGCATCAACACTTTTGCTAACAAAGTAGAGAAAGCGGTAATAGTGTTAAAGACTCTAGATGCACCTTACAAACTCAATGCATAGAACAACATCACCACGACAGTGCAGGCACTACCAATTTGACTAAGAAACAAATGGAGAAAGATCACTCTCTCCACTTGAGAAAGAAAGGTGCGGAGCCGGGGTTGGAGGAGATGTCGAACTTCCTTAACTACGAGGAGGAGCTAATAACGGATCCAGTCTATAGTGAGGACAGTCTAGGCAAGGTACCAAAAACGGAATACAGCCGACCTAAACCCGAACATAGTGCGGCGAATGCACTTCCAAAGGTGAGGCAGTAGCTACTGTATGCAGCCACACAGGGGACTACAAGTCCACAGAGAGCTGGGAGTAGAGCCACACCGTGGCAGGGACAGAAACAAAGTAACAACACGAACAAATACAAACCCAATACCCCAGTAGGCTGAGTCCAAGTAACCAAAGCACTAAACCACTAGATATTAAATTCACTAAGCACCACGAAATTCAACGCTGAGCAGTCGTAGATCGCTTGTAGGACTGCTGCATTCACAGGTAAGTTGGAGCGCTACCTTCATAAAAAGGGGGTAGTAATCCCTGGTCTACCTTTACCAACCAAAAAAAACCGAACGAAGGGCGGAGCAGATGGTAGTGAACCACCCCAGGTGAGTAAAGACTGCCATAGCAACTCAGTTAGTTCGAGATGAGTGGCTGTTTCACAGCTACAAACCATGACGCAACTGATCGTGAATGGCCATTGAGCGTAAGAAGAAAGTAAACGATGCGAACAGTTGGAGGCTATCCGAGTTAGAGCATAGTTGGCGGCTGCCGAGCTGCAGCAACTGACTGGTAATATTTCGAGGTTAAGTCTGGATGAGAATGAAGTTAAAGAAGCAGCAGCTCGTGCAAAGTCACAGCTCGAGCACGAGAAGGAGGAATGATTCCTCACTATCGAATGCGAGGAAGCGGATCGCAGGGCTCAATGGGAAGCGGATAATTTGGAGAATGAAAGTGAGCAAGCAGTAGCGCAAGCTAACGAAGAAGCCAACCGAATTTGCGATGAGATATTTTTGCAGCAATAGCGCATAAACAAATCGAGATAGAGACTCAGGCGAAACTACAAATGGGCGAGGAAGAGAACAAACGTTTGGCTCATCAACTTGACATCACCAGGAAGAAACTCGAGATGGAACGAGGAACGAGGTATGTAATCCTCGAGGTTGCCATGAGCATCCCATGAGGATGCCGAACTCCACCATGAGCCAGAACCTAGGCGCCAACTAATGTAGAACCACCCACACCTCAGGTAACAACCTTTGTCTTGAATCACATACGACCTCGGGTAGAGTCTCGAGAAAGGTTTGTAACCAACGAATGCGACCAAGACGAGTGGTAGAGAGCTCGAGATCGAGAGTGGTTTAATCCTATTCCTACTCCAGGTAGCCCAAGATCCAAATGGATCAAATAAAGTTAGCAATTAGGGAAGGCAATATGGAGGTGTTGGATGAAGTCATCCATATTAAAGGTAAGGTTCAACATGTTCAGTCACTTTAGTATGTCCAAGAGGGCAGGTGGATGACGAGTTCGACAATGTTAGGTGTAATATCAGAGAGGTCAATGACTGCGTCGAGTGAGCTCAACAGGTAAATGAAAAGGTTAGAGTAGAAGAACAACAGTACCAATGTCCTGAAGACCATCCCAAATGTAGAACACCACCACAGCCAGAATACCCGGGTATTAATATTCAGACAGACCACCAGTGAGTGAGAGGGTAAACTACTACTACTAGGATCGGCATGCTGCATTGCAGCTGCATTTTTAAGAATGCTGTGCCGGCTTGTCAAAAAAATTGCACCGCCACAACTCCCTATCACCTATGACATTTGCTAGATCATCCGCATCTTTAAGGCCAGTGTCCTTTAAGATGCGTCTCAAGAAAGTCATTGGCTGTCCACCATGCTTATTCACTCCATGAGGCTGCCAAAGTACAAGATTATGCACTGGCTGGTCCTCATGGCGAAAGCAATGTCCTGCAAAGCGGAGGCGATTTTGTTCTAGTGTCAAGATTGGGGGAACCAATGAGACACCTCCAATGTTATATAGTGTCTGGTTGGAGATGTGTGCATTGTACTTGACACAATGAACCCGGCGTAGCATTGTTGTGAATGTGCCATCCAGAGATTTGGTGTCCTCAGCAGTTAGAGCCCAGCATGGACTCCCGTAGTGGAGTACTGGAACTACTGCTGCTCTAAATAATCGGACCTTAAGTTTCCGATTAATTCTCGGTGACTTCCAAATCCTGGAAAGCCTATTCAAGGCTGCCCATGCCTTTACCTTACGTATTCGAAGGTCCTCACCTGACTTCCGGATCCATGATCCCAGGTAACAGAAGTCGTCCACATGCTCAAGCATACCATCATATGAGCTTATGCTCATCCGATCAGAGACTTGCTGAGGACTTTCAAAGTTAACTGTCAGAATTTTGGTCTTTCTGGAGTTAATAAAAAGACCAACACTAGAAGCAGCATGTTCTAATGAGCTGAGGAGCCGGTGGGCTCCCTCTAATGATTCTGAGAGTACTCCTAAGTCATCAGCAAAGTCTAGATCAGTTAGGTACTTGGCAGGATTTCCTCGACTTCTGGAGCCAGTAGGTGGAGTTATCATCACCCCATCATCATTATAATGATCTAAGGACATGCGTAGAACATAGTCAACCACAATAATGAACAAGAATGGTGCAAGTGTGTCTCCTTGGAGGACGCCCCATAACACTTCAAATGGTTCTGTGTCACCATCAACAGTAGACACAAATGTTGTCGAACCATCGTATACTGATCTGATTGATGCAATAATTTCATCAGGAATCCCATATAATGAAAGTATGCTGAACATACGTGAGCGAGAGACTGAATCAAAGGCCTTGAAGAAGTCAACAAAGATAACAGCCAGATGCCTGTCTTTCTTTTTTGATAACTCTTCAATTATCCTTCTAAGTGCCAAAATGGGCTCCATGGTCCCACGACCTTTACGGAACCCATTCTGATTTCCACGGAGCAGTCTCTCAATGGGATCCCTGATGCGATTTATAGAATCCTATTGTATAGCTTTGCAGCAATCGAGATCAATGAGATTCCCCGAAAAGAACCATAGAGTGTTAGGTTGCCCTTCTTGGGAACTGGCACCAACTTATTTGTTTTCATTTCTTGTGGGACTCTTGTTGTTCGGTACATGTCTACTATGATGGGATAGATGAGCTTTAAACACTCAGGTATTTTAAAGACCTCAGGGGGAACACCATCTACTCCACTGGCATGATTGGTCTTAATGCTCTTTGCAGCAGCCTTCACTTCTGCAAAGGAGATATCGCCAATGGGAATATCTGGGAGTACAGACTCAGACACTTTTACTTCTATAAAGTTATCAGGCAATACCCTGTCATTATTGAGGAGCTTTTCAAAGTGGGCTTTCCAACCATTGAGGCGATCGACTGGTGATTCAGCCTTAACTTGGTGGTTGGTTGGCTTTTTCGACCAGCAAGCAAGTTGATCGATCTCCATGCCTGCGATGATTGCCTGCTGTCGTCAGTATCATTGATGGCATCAACCTGTTGGTTTATTAGCTCCTGTAAATTAACAGAGTACTGCCTGTTCAGGGACCTAGATGCAGCCTTAACTGCATTCCTGTAGTCTGTTTGAGTCGGGACTCTTTCTGCGCCTTGTAGTGGTCATTTCGGCACTTCTGAATTTTGTTGTCATTCCAGGGGGCCCGTTTCCTGTTTCGAGGGTATACAGGGACTGTTTCTGCAGCTGCTAACTTAGCTGCCTCTGTGAAGGCAGTATAGCCCTCACAGTGATCTGCCGCCTCAGAGGCAAGAACCTCATACCTGTTGCTCAGCTGTAGTGACTTATATATACTACTGATTATCAATAAAACTACTACTAATAGTGAGTTGAAAGTTGAAATCTACTACTACTAGGATCGGCATGCTGCATTGCAGCTGCATTTTTAAGAATGCTGTGCCGGCTTGTCAACAAAATTGCACCGCCACAACTCCCTATCACCCATGACATTTGCTAGATCATCCGCATCTTAAAGGCCAGTGTCCTTTAAGATGCGTTGTAAAAGCTTTTGTGGGATAACTGATTCGTTTGCTTTGCTAACCAGTTCCCCCCAGTCGCTGAATACTCTAAAAAGGGATATCTAGCTAGAATAGTGCAAGCTACCGGCTGATTGGCTGATTTGCTGTGCGAAGGGATCTGGGTTCTGTTCGATCGGCCAACCAGCTTAGGGAGGTTGCCTCAGCCCTGTTTTCCGTATCGGCCAATAGAATTTGAGTTGGCGTTGATTTTGACCTATCCCAGAGCTACTGAACTGAATTTCCTATCTGTATGCTCATCCTCTGTGTTGGACGGGAGCTTCGGGGAATAAGGGTAGTTGGTATCTTCGTATAGAGCAGTAGTCACATGTTTCTGTTGTTGTGTTCCCATTTTTCGCCATAACACCGGCTTTTGGAACAACTCTAGCAAAACTGCTTAGATTATAGAAAGTATAACTGTTACCGGCGGTGTTACCTCACTTAATTTAACTGCACTAATCATATTGTTTGTACTGCTATTTACCGTCAGTTATTAATTGTATCGATTTGTTGATGAAATATTGTCATTTGGAGAATATTGATAAATCACCCAAATTTCCCAATTTTCTTGATACACTACAGGTTAGAGAGACAGGCTATATATAACAATTGCGATTTATATCAATGTGGTGTGTATTGAATCTAATGTTATTTAGTAGACACTACCTGAGTCAATTGCTGTTCTCTTTATGTGTGATCAAATATACTGACGGTCGGCAGAATAGTGTGCATGATTGTGAGTGTGACTGGTAACAAAGCATTTCCTAAAGAATGCGCCTTATACTTTAATCATAAGCCTTATCGTTGCGTTTAGTATAAGTCCTAGCTCTGTTTAAATAGATAGAGCGCCACGTCCTAAAGGAACTGTTAATATTTCCCGAAAGTTAATAATATCTGTCAGAAATTACATATTAGCGATCAATCGAATAATACAGTAGGCTTACACTGCAACCTTACACTGCAATAATAAAATCTAAGCATCCGAATTCAGCCTCCCGGGTGTATCCATCGGGTGAATGATCGCGCATGGGCTGGCTTCGGCTAATGTTTTGTTTATTAGCATAAAATATTGTCGTATGCTAAAGGTGTGTTAATTAACTAAAAGACATATAAATTTTGGCAGGTTAAACTGCTAAAGGTCTTCAAAAGCGCGAACAGTAACAGTTATCGATCTTATTGCAGTAGGCAATAAGGTTGCAAAATACCGTAGTGACCGGTAAACCTGAACCGGTACTTCTGTAGGTCAGTAGGCCCAACTGCCAGAACCGGTACTGCTGTAGGTCCGTAGGTCCAACTGCCAGAACCGGTACTTCTGTAGGTCTGTAGGCCCAACTGTCCTAACCGGTACTGCTGTATAAGTACATTAGTATTATTCGAATTTGATTGGTGCATACCGGTAGGCTGTTTAAGAGATTAGGGACTGTACACCCCTTGTTTCTTTTGGAGCTTACTTATTTCTGTCGGTTTTATTTCCTAGTAAGTTAATATTGAGCTGAAGACGTGTAAGTGTGCTCAGATTGTTCAGATAATTGTAGGCTGAACTGCTGTCTGACTGTGATTATGTTTGGAGAGATTACGGCGTGTGTAGAGTTTGTCTGATAAAGTGCCGTTAGTAAGTTGGGGCAGCCATATGCTGTAAGGTCAATCCCCTCTTAAAGAATAAGTCGTACTACCGTGTTAGAACGCATACTAACTAACTATTTCAGAATCTGCATATACTGTAGTTTATTTAGGCTTGATCGTAGTCTGCCAGCGTTTTAGCCTGTGTTTGTTTGTGTGGTCTGTTCAGGTACCGTAATAGTTATTACTCAGATAATTGTAGGCTGAACTGCTGTCTGACTGTTGTTAGGTTTGGAGAGATTACGCCGTGTGTAGAGTTTGTCTGATAAAGTGCCGTTAGTAAGTTGGGGCAGCCATATGCTGTAAGGTCAATCCCCTCTTAAAGAATAAGTCGTACTACCGTGTTAGAACGCATACTAACTAACTATTTCAGAATCTGCATATACTGTAGTTTATTTAGGCTTGATCGTAGTCTGCCAGCGTTTTAGCCTGTGTTTGTTTGTGTGGTCTGTTCAGGTACCGTAATAGTTATTACTCAGATATTTTGTAGGCTGGATTGTTGTCTAGCTATTATTAGGTCTGAAGAGATTGCTGTGTGTGTGGAGTTCGTCTGATAAAGTGCCGTTAGTAAGTTGGGGCAGCCATATGCTGTAAGGTCAATCCCCTCTTAAAGAATAAGTCGTACTACCGTGTTAGAACGCATACTAACTAACCATTTCAGAATCTACACGTACGGTAGTTTATTTAGGCTTGGTGGTAGTCTGCCAGCGTTTGGTTTGTATTTTGTTTGAGTATTCTGTACGGGTAGCGTAATATTTATTATTCAGAGTTTATGCGATTATTCGCAACATTCATGTCCCCAAGTTTATTCCTACAGTAATTGTGCTTGTTATACATACCGTTATAGTTAAATTAACCCCGGTACTACACGGGCTGCTTGGCGTAGGACAAGACTGGTGACTTTGTGCTCTGGTCACTACAGCAGATGCCGTGGTTCTTTTAACTGTTCAAGTATATTTAACTACTGATTATTTGTTGTACCGGTACTTGTACCTAATTTAGGGTTTAGTGTACAGTGCTTTCCGAAGTAATTAGTGTGTAGGCAGTATATTTGTGTTGTAAAGTGGTTGATAGGCACATTCGTTAGCTCTATTAACTTCTGGGTAGGAACACTCCGTGATACATAACGTAGTACCTATAGCGATACGGTTATAGGTCGTCAGGCGGTGGTATTTTCCTATCTGGACAGTGCAATATATTTACTGCTACTTATTATTTCAAATACCGTAGTACCCTGTCCGTTGTAATAACCAGAAATCTAACCCTTTGTTAGGCTGGTTTGTAGACTTCCTGTAAAATTACCCTAAAAATTTCGTACGTAATATTTTTGTTGTGTTTAATTAGAGAATTAATCTCACCCATATCGTAAGTAATTTGTAGTATTAAGTAACTTAGGTAAATTAGAATTATCAGTTTTAGTGTCTCAATAAGTAACACTTCACTGAGAGCGCACAGCTTCTGTGTAGTGACTCCCCCAGAAATAATAACATTTATTTCAAATATTGACAAAAACCCATTTAAACGGGTATATATCTATTATAAATCAACTCAAACGATTTATAAATAGTAGGCCTGCCATACAACAACTAGGTCTCAATATCAGTTGGACTACTGCTTAAATAACGGTAATAAAGTAAGTTAAAGTAACCAAGTAACCCTAAAATATTCAGAAATTCAATTATTCTAAAAATAATTGACATACCGGTACTTACCATAGGCTTATTATATTTATTTCTATAAATTTGAGCTGAAATCATACCGGTATTCTGTAATTAATTCTAGTTCATAATTATACTTATATATACTATAAGTGTAAGCTGTATACCGGTATTCACGATAGGCCTATTATATATTTATATATATTTGTGCTAAAATTATATACCGGTACTCTGTGACAAATCTAGTCTGTAATAATACTTATATATATATTATAAGCATACCGGTATTCTAATATATTGTATATATATCACGTTACACCGAGTAACGGTATCGGTAATAAATCGCTAGGCTTGCGGTCATACTGAATTACCAGACTTGCTTTAACTGAAACTATAGTAGTAGACATTCAACTGTATAGCTAAACATGTCTGACACTCAGCAAAACCTGTCAGACAGTCTGATCGATACAACCATCTGTGACACAGATAGGAGTGTGGAGCGATTAAGAAAGGAGTTCAGCTCACCTCCTACTGCAAGAAAGGTCATCCCTCCAGTAGTATCAGACCCTAGGCTGATCCACCATAGGTCCATTATAGGCACTCGGGCACAGGTCAAACGGAACCAAGAGGCAGTTGTCCTATCGCAGCAACATCTTGGTCAAGAACCTACTTCCCAGCGACCCGATAGCTCCAGTAGTTCGGATACTGTAGAGCTGACCCCCGAACGCGGAGTGCAGATGGCTGCTACAGTCTACTCGGACCCCCTTCTCACCCTTCCTGCTGCAGTGCTAACTACTATATTCATTGTGGTGGAGGAACATCAAGCCGACAGGGCGAGAAATAAACGAGCGACCCAAGATAATTATGCGGGATACGCCAGGGAAGAATTGATGCATATTGTCGAGTCACAATGGAACTTTCCCGGACTCGGACTCCCGTTGGATCTGTCCGAGGCTACTTGGGAAGATATACACAGGATGGGAGTGGCTAAAGATACAATGGATCCAGCTGTTTGGAAGAGGTCGGCAGCAGGATATGTGCAGGGATTCTTCGGCTCCTTGGAGCGATTGGAAGAACAACTGTTTCGACAACCTCAAGGACCTCAAGAGCAGGAAGAGCTGCTATACCAAGTACGCGAAAGAACCCTACGCATTCGACTAATCCTCTCAGCCTTTGAGGAAACTTCCAAAAAGAAGACAGGACACGTCGCTGCAGGTTGCTGTCAAAACTTGGTTCCATCGAGTAGGTCTCAAAGTACAGGAAACGGCCCAGTGGAAATCCCAGCTGGCTGAGAGATCAACCTATGAAGAACAAACTGATGTCACCCTTTCTCAAGCGGAAAGCGAAGAGACCGCCGAGAAACCGCGAACTAGAGACGCTATCGACATTTATCTGTCCGACTATCAGCGATTCCTAGGAGACGAAGAGTTGAGGAGACGGCTGTCTGGACTTTCCCCTAATAGTGAAGGAACCAAGCTTGTGTTGGACTCAATCGATGCCGAAATGTTAGCTGCAAACCAAGCTGAATTTGATGAAAAACTCCGCCTCACTAGAGTCCGAGAAGAACAAGTAAAGAAAGAACGGATAGAGAAAAGAAAGGTGGCAGCAGCAGCGGCTGCAGAAGCAGAAGCCGAAAGAAAGGCGGCAGAAGCAGAAGCCGAAAGAAAGTCGGCAAAAGCAGAAGCCGAAAGAAAGGTGGCAGAAGCAGAAGCCGAAAGAAAGGCGGCAGAAGCAGAAGCCGAAAGAAAGGCGGCAGAAGCAGAAGCCGAAAGAAAGGCGGCAGAAGCAGAAGCAGAAAGAAAAGCAGCAGTGGCAGAAGCAGAACGGAGAGCTTCTGAGGAGACTATCCAACTGGAGTTGGAAAATCTGCAAGAGACGCAAGACAGTATAAATAAACAGTTTACTGCTAATCAAATGCAGATGATGAGAAAATCTACTCCCAAGCGCCAGGGATACACATCCTCGGAGGAAGGCGAGACCACCGATCCTGAAGGCGGAGGAAATAGATCTCATCTAAGCAGGCGTAGAAAAACATCTTACCGTCGCAAATTGCCTGATTTGCCCCCAGCTGTTAGAAGACAGCTAGCTAGCACAGACTTGAGTAGTATAGAACCTACAGCCCAAAGTATTAAGGTCAAAAGACTCCCTACAATAGTTGATGAGCCTGAAATAATTAGGCCTGTCGTTCCCAAAGTCACTTCTGTGTTAGAGACCCCTGTACTTCCAGAGCTTAACTCTAAATTCCCTTTACATAGTACTACACTGCCTGTACCCGGTAGAACAGTCCAAGAGAATATCCCTGTCCGGATAGCAGAGAGAGAAATCAAAGATTTGTCTCCCGTCGTCCCGCGTCAGCCCGCTACTATGTTGGCGACTCCCGCTTCGGCGGTTGAGTGGGTAGAAGAGGGACGGCGGGGGATGAATCTCCTGCTAGGACAGATGCAGGAGACTGTCCACCAACTTAAGGGAACAGTGAGGGAAGGTAGAGCAGAGTTGCAAGAAGTGCAGCAAAGTATCGCACTAGAACGCGACAAATTAGTCAATATCCAAAAGGGCATACCAATACCCCCTGTAACATTGTGTCAACCTGTTAGGTCTGAAGTACTACATGCGCAAGGTGTGGAGCCTACACGCATCTATACTGCTAGTGAAGTAGAAACTCCTATAGCAAACCCTATTAAGGGTGATTATACGCCTGTTGCTAATGATATTCCCTATAGACCTGATAATAATCCGAGAAATTTATATACCGATAATTCGATATTAAATAACACGATGGCCCAAGAAAGCTTTACGCGTCAGATGGCTAGAACAGAAGCCCGCCAAGCGGTCAAAGTGGGAGAGATCGTCAAATTCAATGGAGATGAGATGAAATGGTTACCTTTCAACGAATATTACAAAGATAGCATACAGAACTCTGTACTATCTAACGGATAGAAACTTAGGTTCCTCATCAAGTGCTTGGAAGGACCTCCCAAGTTAATGGCGTTAAAGTTTATTGGACATCCAGAAGGATTAAGACAAGTTTGGGATACATTAAACATCAGGTATGGTAACAAGGATAACATAGCTAAGTATTTGTATGCAAAATTAGTAGCCCCCCGACACTTCCTTAGTAGCGGGATTATAGAGTTTTCCGATGAGATTCAAGAGATCTGTAGACAACTGGACTGGTTAGGTAAGTCGCATGAATATCAGAGTTCCATGGTTATTGGAGCCGTAGTCTCTACTTCACCAAAGGGTGGAGTATGTACACGCTGGGACAAGAAAGTGTTGTACATGAATGAACAACAACGACAAAGCCCTACCATGGCTGATCTCATGTCCTTCTTAGATAGTGAAGTAAAATTACAACTCATAAGGCAGTCCAGAGAGAAAACATCGGAAAATAAGGTAAGCGAGAAACCCGTTTCTAGGAGAAGGATAATACCAGTGTGTTATACTGACGACGGCGAAAGCCAAGCTTCTCAAGAAGAGGACAGCGGGAAAGACACAGCAAAATCTTACTATGACAACAAGACCTATAAAGACGTAAGTAAATACAAGTCTCGAACCAGTGACAGGAGAGAACAGGTAACAACAATTCCTCCTACGTCTCCTAAGAGAATTCACGGAAGAAAGCCCGAAGAAAGAACGAGAGTGCATAACGTTACCCAAGGTAAAGTGAGTAACATCAAACCAAACTGTGCGCTGTGCGACGGGCCCCACCGTTTGAGTGCGTGTGCTGAATTTCTAAAGAAATCCCTTGTAGACAGACGTACAGTCCTGTGGAATAAGCGGTTATGCTATAATTGCCTCAGATCAGGACACCAACGGCGAACCTGTTACTCCGACATAAAGTGTGCAAAGTGTGGCGCGAAACATCACATCTTGTTACACAGTGAGTTCGAACGAGACAAACTGAGTCAGGTAAGTGAGCCCGAACTACATGTCCAATTCAGTGATGTAAACGACACTGATCAAGAATCTGAGATGGAAGGATTCTATACTGACGAATTCTCCGACGCCAACGAATCCTGTTATCTAATCAATACCGCAGTGTATCGAGCACTTACTTACGAAAAGGACATCAACGATGAGTTTCCCCCAACTACTTTCGCCAAACAACCATCTTGGAAAGCTCCAGCTTCCAACGTAGGAATCAGAGAATTTCCTGTAGTTCAAGTAAGAGTTCACGGTCTTAACAAAAGCTACATAGTGAACGCCCTCCTTGACTCCGGCAGCACAGGAACATTCATCGATCAAGAACTAGCCGAAGATATCTTTGCTGGACAACCCAAGTACCGGACTAAATTGAATATGTCAGGAATTATGCAGGTTTGGAAATCTACCCTAACGGCAGATTACTATGTAGGTGTGTTGTCCACCCCCCAGGATAAGTTAGGAACACAAGGTATAAGGTCAGTAAAAATGGTGGCTATAAAGAACTTTGCTACTACTCAAGCAGAACCTTATAACTGGGACGAGGACGAGTGCATCCAACATCTTGAGATACCTCGATTCCAAACCGATTATCCTGGAGTGCAAATCCTCATCGGCCAAAACGCGCATGAGGCGCTCGAGACATTGGAGAAACGGCCTGCTCAACCGCAGCCATTACAAACTTATGCGGTAAGAACTAGAGTAGGTTGGTACTTTACTGGCCCTTCCCGCAGAACTCTTGAAGAAAGATTGCCACAAGACCGGCTACTTCAAGTAAAGGATTGGGAAGAGGGGAGCAGTGAAGTGGACGAACCCACTGAGGTAACACCATACTCCTCAGATAATGACGATATTAACTCCAATGTAGATCAATGGAGACATCGCCCCGAGATGATTAATCTAGCCGACATCGCTTCCAGAGGAGCAACTCCTCAAGAACGGATAGATACTCCCGGCTGGTTAGGTGGACCCGACTCCCTAAGTAAAGAAGAAGATGAATGGCCTCCTCATCTTACCACTGCGGAGATTAGACAGGCCAAGGGAGCGGAGGAAGTAACACGACAGCCTAATCGCCCAGCTGGTCGCTTAGGTTTACTGGAAAGAGACCGAAAACTGTCCGGAAACCATGGAAGGCAAGATACTCTTCCTACGACCACTTCCCTAATTCGACAAAGATCTAGGGACTCCATAACGTAATTATATATGGAGTGGGTGTGTGACTATATTATTTTATATTTTTTTTATTATTATTT
The DNA here is from genome assembly GCA_032718475.1 of Nemertoderma westbladi. NCBI lineage: Eukaryota > Metazoa > Xenacoelomorpha > Nemertodermatida > Nemertodermatidae > Nemertoderma > Nemertoderma westbladi. Next base: position 67,498 of record JAUCBJ010006498.1, on the reverse strand, counting down.
TATATTTAGGTATGGATTATTATGTACTTTATTATAATCGTTTTATTTAATTTTATTTAGTGGAATGTTATTTAGATTATTTAGTAGATTAGTGCAATATATTAGTGTTTATTACGTAATTACATAATATATCTAGTGCGACGGCGAGAAATAATTCTTTTCTCTTTCCTTACTGTCCGTATTATATTATAAATGCGAGACTATAGTAAGATGACATGTCCGTACTTATTAAAGTACAATAAAGCTCCTACTATATTTAAGTATTATTGGTAGGCAGAGTATTAGGAATGCAAAGTTCAGATCCTCGTGTCTCGGCTAAACCAAGCTCTGGGTAGACCTTGGAAACGACTTGCCTCTTCACACTGACATTGCTTCGTGCGATATTGCTCTTCTACCTTATATTAAATAATACATATAGTAGCGTGATGTCCCTCTAACAGTAGCGTAAATCGCAAATAAATCTGTTAAACTTTTTGACCATCTGTAATTCTAGTCGATTAAGATATCGTGGCACCCACCGATATACTTGAAAGACAAATTCTAGAATCAGTGGTTAACGTCCCCAGACAAGTTCTGGAATAAATCGGTGCTCATCCTAAATATTAATTTAATATTTATTAAAATCTGTAAAATCCCGATCCTTTAAAATTTCTAGTCAATTAAGATATCGCAGTATTTACCGATATTCTTAGAAGGACTATTTTATAGAATTAAGGATCCTAAGTCCCCAGATATGCTCTGGAATAAAATTTGTGTCAATATAACATCAAATGATAAAATTCACGGGAATAAATTTAAATTCATATTCAAATGAATTTCATAAATTGTCATTTTGTGCAATTTATAACATTCCCAAAATTCCAGTAATTAATAGATCATGGGAGCGGAGATTCATATTGAGTGTACTAGAGTGCGAGAATCTCCAACATATAGTCAATAGCCGATAAAATTTATAAAATCATGCATAAAGAGGATATTGACAATTAAAGAATTACTATTAAATAGCATCCCAGATCTGTATGCATGAGAATTACCCTAATTCTACCGCTAGTTTTCCATAATGTCACCATGGCAACACCCACGCTAGAATTAGAAGCAAGTTAAAGGAACAATAAAAAAAGCTTGCCCCATTGCGTAGCATAAGAGTATACATAGCGCACTATTAGTATCCAAGGATACATAGTAATAACGTGACATTCTGGAAGACACTGATTAACGGACAAATGGCCTGCATGTGTGCAGTAAGTAATGATTGTATGGAATTTGTGCGTTTATAGGTGAATGTTACTACTAAAGTGTGTTTACAGTAGCTAATCGCAATTGTAAAGTAGCCCTAACTCTACCGAGATAACCTCAAGTGGATTCAAGCCTTTGGGACGGACAGTGGTGGGACTTGTGCCGGTTATCGTTGTCGTGCTGTTGCTACATGTTGGCGTAAACACCGCGACGACGGTACATCGGCGCTGAGAAACCCACTGTCCGGGGGCAAAGACTAGTAGGCAGCGACGCCCACTTGCCTAAATATTGACTCATACTAATATTAATAAACTCAGATAGCAGATATGACGGAATTAATAGAAGATGATCTTGGTATCAGGGAACGATATACTCTACCTTTACAAGCATTTGTGGATAGCTTGATACGCGGTGAAGCCGATCCAACCATTACGGAGGACGATGGTCGTTATATCGAACCGCCGATGTCCCAAAAGCAACTTACGCGTGAATTGGACTATCGAAAATTAACCGCTCGCTATACGCATCGTAATGGTACGTATATGGACTTCCTAACTACCGGCCATCCTATCGATTTACATGATACGGACGATGTATACACCGAAAGGGAAATGGTTCTATTTAAATATCATACCCAGCGGAGTCGTAACGATAAACCGAGAATAGATCACGAAAATTATATTCGTAACAGACTGGGAAGATGAACCAATATGCCTAGAATCTAAGGAGATTCAGCCTATCGCGCCCGGAACAACGACAACGATTACCTCCTAGAATGATATCAAGGTCCACAGTGTCTCACTGCGTACGATTATCGCCATGCCAACTATGTTTCTCGGCAACGTTGTCGGTTATGCGCATCGAGAGACCATGTTACGCCCATGGACACAAACGTCCGCTGTTCCTATTTCCACGAACAACCGACGATGGAAATTTATTGCGCGTATTACAGACTCAATAACTTGCACATTTTTGCGGTTTGCCCTCAATTTATGACTCAATGTCACCAGTGTCAACTAAAGGGACACGCCAGTTTCGATTGCCCTTTTTAATCACGATTTGGAAAGCATAGATGAAATGATCACACTACGTTACATCAGAGCTTGGGAAGCGAACGCTGATTTACATTGTGATTCGCGCCATCGTTATTATCCTGGACGCGCTTACGAAGGAGTTTATGCGTTCCATCCTTATCTATTCGCTTCTGTCGAACAGAAATCACGCATATCGAGTTACGAACTACTGAAGCGCGTCGGAGAATGTATTTCAACCAAGTTCGTACGCAAATTTCTCAGGAGGGTTAATCCTAGCAACCTTCATTCCTATAACTTAATCAGTTATATCCGTCAGGACCCGGACTATGGAGACTCATTTGTTAACTCATACCCCGAGTTACAGGAAGTATATCGACGGCCTTACGAATACCGAGCCCGCGAACGCGAGTTGGAAAGAACCATTAAACCCAGGAAGTTTCTAACTGCCTATGGTCCACCTACGGCTCTCGTTCAGACCACTCGTAAAGGACCTGTAAGAGCGGCTGTCCTAAAACGCGCTCTAAAGGCCGTTAGACCCCTCTCCCCCGACGTTGATGTCAATCAACTCGGCACTTCGACTGGCGGATACACCGACCATAATCCTATACCCTCTGATGCAATCATATTGCACCCTTCACCCAGGAGTTATAGCCCTCCTTGTAAAGTGGCTCACCCCAAAGAGAAAAAGACTCTGGCTAGCTTTAAAAAACTGCGTAAACGCCGTCCGCGTAAGAAAGATTAACTGTGTAAAAGCAGTGTAAAAGCTTTTGTGGGATAACTGATTCGTTTGCTTTGCTAACCAGTTCCCCCCAGTCGCTGAATACTCTAAAAAGGGATATCTAGCTAGAATAGTGCAAGCTACCGGCTGATTGGCTGATTTGCTGTGCGAAGGGATCTGGGTTCTGTTCGATCAGCCAACCAGCTTAGGGAGGTTGCCTCAGCCCTGTTTTCCGTATCGGCCAATAGAATTTGAGTTGGCGTTGATTTTGACCTATCCCAGAGCTACTGAACTGAATTTCCTATCTGTATGCTCATCCTCTGTGTTGGACGGGAGCTTCGGGGAATAAGGGTAGTTGGTATCTTCGTATAGAGCAGTAGTCACATGTTTCTGTTGTTGTGTTCCCATTTTTCGCCATAACACCAGCTTTTGGAACAACTCTAGCAAAACTGCTTAGATTATAGAAAGTATAACTGTTACCGGCGGTGTTACCTCACTTAATTTAACTGCACTAATCATATTGTTTGTACTGCTATTTACCGTCAGTTATTAATTGTATCGATTTGTTGATGAAATATTGTCATTTGGAGAATATTGATAAATCACCCAAATTTCCCAATTTTCTTGATACACTACAGGTTAGAGAGACAGGCTATATATAACAATTGCGATTTATATCAATGTGGTGTGTATTGAATCTAATGTTATTTAGTAGACACTACCTGAGTCAATTGCTGTTCTCTTTATGTGTGATCAAAATTTGATCACACATCAGTATATCTAATATAGCTCAGTATATTTAATATACTGACGGTCGGCAGAATAGTGTGCATGATTGTGAGTGTGACTGGTAACAAAGCATTTCCTAAAGAATGCGCCTTATACTTTAATCATAAGCCTTATCGTTGCGTTTAGTATAAGTCCTAGCTCTGTTTAAATAGATAGAGCGCCACGTCCTAAAGGAACTGTTAATATTTCCCGAAAGTTAATAATATCTGTCAGAAATTACATATTAGCGATCAATCGAATAATACAGTAGGCTTACACTGCAACCTTACACTGCAATAATAAAATCTAAGCATCCGAATTCAGCCTCCCGGGTGTATCCATCGGGTGAATGATCGCGCATGGGCTGGCTTCGGCTAATGTTTTGTTTATTAGCATAAAATATTGTCGTATGCTAAAGGTGTGTTAATTAACTAAAAGACATATAAATTTTGGCAGGTTAAACTGCTAAAGGTCTTCAAAAGCGCGAACATGCGTCTCAAGAAAGTCATGGGCTGTCCACCATGCTTGCTTATTCACTCCATGAGGCTGCCAAAGTACAAGATTATGCACTGGCTGGTCCTCACGGCGAAACCAATGTCCTGCAAAGCGGAGGCGATTTTGTTCTAGTATCAAGCTTGGAGGAACCAATGAGACACCTCGAATGTTATATAGTATCTGGTTGGAGATGTGTGCATTGTACTTGACACAATGAACCCGGCGTAGCATTCTTGTGAATGTGCCATCCAGAGATTTGGTGTCCTCAGCAGTTAGAGCCCAGCATGGACTCCCATAGAGGAGTACTGGAACTACTGCTGCTCTAAATAATCGGACCTTAAGTTTCCGAGATTAATTCTCGGTGACTTCCAAATCCTGGAAAGCCTATTCAAGGCTGCCCATGCCTTTCCCTTACGACTTCCGGATCCATGATCCCAGGTAACAGAAGTCGTCCACATGCTCAAGCATACCATCCTTTGTGCTTATGCTCATCCGATCAGAGACTTGCTGAGGACTGTCAAAATTAATGTCTTTCTGGAGTTAATAAAAAGACCAACACTAAAAGCAGCATGTTCTAATGAGCTGAGGAGCCGTTGGGTTCCCTCTGGTGATTCTGGGAGTACTCCTAAGTCATCAGCAAAGTCTAGATCAGATAGGTACTTGGCAGAATTTCCTCGATTTCTGGAGCCAGTAGGTGGAGTTATCATCACCCCATCATCATTATGATGATCTAAGGACATGCGTAGAACATTGTCAACCACAATTATGAACAAGAATGGTGCAAGTGTGTCTCCCTGGAGGACGCCCAATAATACTTCAAATGATTCTGTGTTACCGTCAACAGTAGACACAAATGTCGGCTGGTGATTAAGCCTTAACCTTGGTGGTTGGTTGGCTTTTTCGACCAGCAAGCAAGTTGATCGATCTCCATGCCTGGGATGATTGCCTGCTGTCGTCAGCATCATTGATGGCATCAACCTGTTGGTTTATTAGCTCCTGGAGATTAACAGAGTACTGCCTGTTCAGGGACCTAGATGCAGCCTTAACTGCATTCTTGGCCGCTGTAGTCTGTTTGAGTCGGGACTCTTTCTGCGCCTTATGAAGGTCATTTCGGCACTTCTGAATTTTCTTGTCAGTCCAGGGGGCCCTTTTCCTGTTTCGAGGGTATACAGGAACTGTTTCTGCAGCTGCTAACTTAACTGCTTCTGTAAAGGCAGTATAGCCCTCACAGTGATCTGCCGCCTCAGAGGCAAGAGCCTCATACCTGTTGCTCAGCTGTAGTGTGAAGCTGGATCTCACACTTGGCTGTTGCAACAGAGAGGACCAGTCATGCCGCGGCAAGGCAGATTTCGTTGTTCTGCTAGCACGCAGACTAAGTCTTACCTTGGCCACAATAAGGCGGTGATCACTGGAGAAGGGTCGAAGTGTAAATGCATTACAGTCTTGTATAGAGCTCCTGTATTTCCTACGAAACAGAATATGGTCTATCTGGGACTTGTGACCACTGGGTCCACTATGAGTCCATAGCTTTCCAGTTCGCTTCTTGAACTGGGTTCCAGCCGAAAACAATCCATTTCCAGAGATAAAATCCTGAAGATGGACAGAATTTCGGTTAACACTATTGCTATAGACCCAGGGCGATGTAGGTGATTGATGCAGACTTGCATTAAAGTCTCCCAGGAATGTTAAGAATGCATGCTGATCCACTCCATCAGTAGCTGCTTGTAGATTGTGTTAGAAATTTTCCACCTCCTCTACAGGGGCAACACTCGTTGGAGAGTAGCACACAATCAGAACCACCTTAGGAAACTTCTTAGCCAGTCTTCCAGAACATGAGAAGTGGCAACGGATGATGCGGTTAGAGATTAGAGCGGTTAGAGGGTAAACTACCACAGGACGAACTCGCAGAATCGACCACAGGTAAGTCAACCTGTCCATCGGTCGAAGACTGATTTAAGGTGAGGACCTTCGAATACGTAAGGGAAAGGCATGGGCAGCCTTGAATAGGCTTTCCAGGATTTGGAAGTCACCGAGAATTAATCGGAAACTTAAGGTCCGATTATTTAGAGCAGCAGTAGTTCCAGTACTCCTCTACGGGAGTCCATGCTGGGCTCTAACTGCTGAGGACACCAAATCTCTGGATGGCACATTCACAAGAATGCTACGCCGGGTTCATTGCGTCAAGTACAATGCACACATCTCCAACCACACACTATATAACATTGGAGGTGTCTCATTGGTTCCCCCAAGCTTGACACTAGAACAAAATCGCCTCCGCTTTGCAGGACATTGCTTTCGCCGTGAAGACCAGCCAGTGCATAATCTTGTACTTTGGCAGCCTCATGGAGTGAATAAGCATGGTGGACAGCCCATGACTTTCTTGAGACGCATCTTAAAGGACACTGGCCTTAAAGATGCGGATGATCTAGCAAATGTCATGGGTGATAGGGAGTTGTGGCGGTGCAATTTTGTTGACAAGCCGGCACAGCATTCTTAAAAATGCAGCTGCAATGCAGCATGCCGATCCTAGTAGTAGTAGATTTCAACTTTCAACTCACTATTAGTAGTAGTTTTATTGATAATCAGTAGCATATATAAGTATTGCACCATCACAATAATGAAACAGTTAAACAATAGGGGTATAATTACAACCTTCGCACTTCACTGGTTTATCTGGAGAACCTTAATCAACTATATCGAGACCAATGTCGCTCAACAGGATTTCTCACCGACTGAGAAATTCAACTATCTATACCAACCGTTGAGAGGTCAACTGAAGGAATTGGTAAGTACGTTTATAGGTGATTACAATGCCTTTGAGGCGGCTTATGACACATTAGTTACTGTGTATGGCAGCAATGTATGTAAAGATGGCCAAGTGAGTAATCGACAAACAAACTAAGGGAGGAAACCAGCACATTCTCGAATTAGTTAAGTTAGCCAATGGTAGAAAATCCGCAATGAATATTTTGCCAACCTACGGCTGTGAGAGTTACGGTTCTAGACCTAACTGGCTTACTGGGAGGAAAAGCCAACCAACCACCAAGGTTAAGGCAGAATCACCAGCTGATCGCCTCAATGGTTGGAAGGCCCACTTTAAAAAGCTCCTCAATAATGACAGGGAATTGCCTGATAACTTTATAGAAGTAAAAGTGTCTGAGTCTGTACTCCCAGATATTCCCATTGGCGATATATTTCTTGCAGAAGTGAAGGCTGCTGCAAAGAGCATCAAGAACAATCGTGCCAGTGGAGTAGATGCTGTTCCCCCTGGGTTCTTTAAAATACCTCAGTGTTTAAAGCTCATCTATCCCATCATAGTAGACATGTACAGAACAACAAGAGTCACATGAGAAATGAAAACAAATAAGTTGATGCCAGTTCCCAAGAAGGGCAACCTAACACTCTATGGTTATTTTCGGGGAATCTCATTGATCTCGATTGCTGCAAAGCTATACAATAGAATTCTATTAAATCGCACAAGGGATCCCATTCAGACAGAGCCTGCTCCGTGGAAATCAGAATGGGTTCCGTAAAGGTCGCGGGACAATGGAGCCCATTTTGGCACTTAGAAGGATACATAATTGAACAGTTATCAAAAAAGAAAGGCAGGCATCTGGCTGTTATCATTGTTGACTTCTCAAGGCCTTTCATTCAGTCTCTCGCTAACGTATGTTCAGCATACCTTCATTATATGGGATTCCTGATGAAATTATTGCAGCAATCAGATCAGTATACGATGGTTCGACAACATTTGTGTCTACTGCTGATGGTGACACAGAACCATTTGAAGTGTTATGGGGAGTCCTCCAAGGAGACACACTTGCGTCATTCTTGTTCATAATTGTGGTTGACTATGTTCTACGCATGTCCTTAGATCATCATAATGATGATGGGGTGATGATAACTCCACCTACTGGCTCCAGAAGTTGAGGAAATCCTTCCAAGTACCTAACTGATCTAGACTTTGCTGATGACTTAGGAGTACTCTCAGAATCACTAGAGGTAACCCAACGGCTCCTCAGATCATTAGAACAGCCTGCTTCTAGTGTTGGTCTTTTTATTAAGTTAGTATATTAAGTAATTTTTTCCAAAAAGACCAAAATTTGACAGTTAACTTTGAAAGTCCTCAGCAAGTCTCTGACCAGATGAGATAAGCTCAAAGGATGGTATGCTTGAGCATGTGGACGACTTCTGTTACCTGGGATCATGGATCTGGAAGTCAGGAAGGAATCAGGAAGTCTAGGGTTTTGGGCCTGCCTAACTAAACCCAACAAAAAACATAAACTTATAAATTCAAGTAAAAGTGTTAGAATGGCCACTATTGTGTGGCTGTACGGTACCCTAGGCTTACTACAGTAAGCCTATGTCTATGGAGGTGGGGCATTCCGCGCGGGAAGGGGGGGGGGGGGGGGGGGGGGGGGTTACTAAAGAGTGAGTTCTAGAATATGAATAAAAATTTCTGTCATGAGAGTTAATTGTAATTTTGCCTTAAATTAGTTAATTGTAATTTCTGCCGTGAGAAAGTTAATTGTAATTTCTGCCGTGAGAAAGTTAATTGTAATTTCTGCCGTGAGAAAGTTAATTGGATTTATGCCGTGAGAAAGTTAATAGTAATTTCTGCCTGTGAGAAAGTTATTTGTAATTTATGCCGTTAGAAAGTTAATTGTAATTTCTGCCGTGAGAAAGTTAATTGTAATTTCTGCCGTGAGAAAGTTAATTGTAATTTCTGCCGTGAGAAAGTTAATTGGATTTATGCCGTGAGAAAGTTAATAGTCATTTCTGCCGTGAGAAAGTTATTTGTAATTTATGCCGTTAGAAAGTTAATTGTAATTTCTGCCGTGAGAAAGTTAATTGTAATTTCTGCCGTGAGAAAGTTAATTGTAATTTCTGCCGTGAGAAAGTTAATTGTAATTTCTGCCGTGAGAAAGTTAATTGTAATTTCTGCCGTGAGAAAGTTAATTGGATTTATGCCGTTAGAAAGTTATTTGTAATTTATGCCGTTAGAAAGTTAATTATAATTTCTGCCGTGAGTTAATTGTATTTTCTGCCGTTAGAAAGTTAATTGTAATTTCTGCCGTTAGAAAGTTAATTGTAATTTCTGCCGTTAGAAAGTTAATTGTTATTATTATTATTATTATTACAACACTCATTTAATATTAACATTAATTAAAATTAAAGGGGGAAACACCACCAAGGTACAATTCGCGTAAATGCTACTGTTACGCTTATAGGTGGTTACGTACATAAACGTCAAATAAATCAATAATGCAATAATGTTGTTATTAAGTTACGACAGAAATTACAAAACGGGGAACATTGATTACAAACACTTACTGTTTGTCAATGGGGTGAAAGTATTAAATAAAATACTGTACGCTCTTAAAAGGAAAAAAATAAAAAGAATAAAGTACAACATATGATATGTTTCTTAGTGGATCAAAAGTTATCAGTTATCAGAAAAAAATAAAATAAGCATAGAAATTTCAATCTATAAATCTATTAAAATTACAATAAGGTAACAGGTCAACTTCTTTTATTTTATCTTTAAAAATATTAATATTGGATGCACTAACGACATCTTGCGGCAGGCCATTCCAAATATCTACTGCACGATTTGAGAACGATTCTTTAGTTATCTGAAGTCTGGAAAAGGACTTGTAAAGTTTCATGGAATGACCCCTATTATTATTTCTAACTGATATATGAAAGAAGTCATCAAAATTTAAATCAACAAGTTTGTTATAAATCATATACACCGCTAGGTGGCGTCCTTACATACACCAGCTTTAGATCAAAGATGTCTTTGGACTTCTAGCGGCTGTAGTTTTAAACGTAGGAGTCGATCTAAGTAGTCAGCACAATCAAATTTACAACGAACATACAAACGACGGGTAAAATATCTTTGGACTCTTTCAATAAGATCTATTGACCCCAAATTAAAAGGCGAACTAACTGGTGTACAGTACTCCAATATGGGTCGAACATAAGATGTGTACGCTGTTAGTAACGCATTGAGATTGCTAGTGTAAAAGCACTTAAATATCATATTAACAATACGAAAAGCCTTTTGGACCTGCTCACGGTAGGTTTAGATTGCTACTTATAGAGACACCAAGGTCCCTACAAGATTTATCTAGCGACATGGCTTTACCATACAGGACGAATTTATCCTGGGATAAATTATTAACTGATGTGGAAATGTTCAACACTGAACATTTATGAGTGGCAATTTTAACTTGCCATTATTCATTAGCCCAGGTTTCGAGTACTGTGAGGGCATCTGCCAACGATTTGCTGGCTGAAGCTTTACTGTACAGTTTAAGGTCATCAGCAAATAATTTACAACTAACGTCATTTGTAGGACTAACCGAGTGCATCAGGTAAGTCGTTTACGTACAACAAAAACAATAGCGGACCTAAGACACTTCCCTGTACTGTTCCAGAAGTGACTTTAGTAACAATAGAAATAGCATTACCTACTATAACAGTTTGTGTACGATCAGATAAAAATGCACCAATCCATAATTGTTCGCGCTTTCAGACCTTTGGCAGTTTAACCCGCCAAATTAGGATGTCTTCTAGATAATAAATCACCTTTAGTCTACAACAAGTATTTAATTCACTACACTAGTCGAAACCAATCTGTGCGCGATCATTCACCCGCTGGATATACCCGGGAGATTGGGTTCGACGGCTTAATTTTATTGCTATGTAAGCCTAATGTATTATTCGACTGACAGTATTATATAATCTCTGACAATATTATTCACCTTCGGGAATATTAACAGTTCCTTTAGGACGTGGCGCTTTTTCTATATAAACAGAGTTATGACTTAAACTACTCACAACGATATGGCTTAATTATAATTCACATATATGGCGCATTCTTTAGGAAATGCTTCGTTATCAGTCTCACTCATACACAATGCTGCACAATACTGCACACTAATCTGCCGATCTTCACTGATTTTAGTCACATATAAAAGGAACACGGACCGAATCATGTAGGGTCTATCAAATAACATTAGATTCACTTCAAACCACTTTAACATAAGTCACAATTGTTATATGTAACCCTTCTCTCTTACCTTCGGTATATCAAGAATATTGGGTTTCGGGGTTATTTATCGTTATTCCAAATATAATAATTCATCAACCATATTATGAAGAACTGACAGTAAATAGCAGTATAACAATATAAAGTATGCACAGGTTGTTTGATTAGGTATGGTATGTTATGTTGTGATAAATGCAGATAACGGATATATGTCCTTATAATTAAGCCTACTAGTGTAGGGCTAAAGCCGTTCTTCCTGGCTTAGAATCACCAACAACACTAAAAACTGATAAGAATAACTATAAGAATACCAGCTACCCTTATTCTACAAAGATCTCACCCACCACAGAGAATGAGCATACAGATAGGAAATTCAGTTCAGTAGATCTGTGATAGGTCAAAATCAAAACCAACTCAAATCCTATTGGCAGATACAGAAAGCAGGGCTATGGGGCAACGTGGCAATATCAGCCGTTAGCCGTCGTCATGGTAGCGACACTGTTTTCAAGAGTATCGAGCTTTTACGTCACGAAATTGCAGATTATGTCCTCTAAAGTACAAATACAGAAGAAATGGCTTTTATGTCCTCCAAAACACCAGTACAGCAAGGACACGGCCTTTTTATGCCTGGTAAACCAACCACAGAGTACTTTACGGGGATAATAACCGGCTAATTACGCAAAAGCTTTTACACCGCTCCCAGAAAATGGGATTTAAGTCTATAAAATATAACAAATCACAGTTTCTAAAATATAAAGATACTCTAAACAGTTAGTCTTTCTTACGCAGACGGCGTTTACGCAGTTTTTGAGGCTAGCAAGAGTCGTTTTCTCTTTGGGGCGAGCCACTTTACTAGGAGGGCTATAAATCCTGGGTGAAGGGTGCAATATGATTGCATCAGAAGGTGTAGGATTATGGTCGGGGTATCCGCCGTTTCGATATGCTTCTCCTCGAGCTGATTTTCCTCCGCTCGTAGCTGGATACGTTCATCCAAAACTCTCGCAGAGAATAGGGTTTTCTAAGCTTGATATCTTCTTAGAGATTCGAGATTTCCCAATCGAACTGAGATAAGGCCAATTCGTTTATCGATTGGACTTACTGTTATAACTTATGTTTATCTGAACAAACGCAGGTTTCTTTTTTGATCTTTATAGAATAGCGTTTAACTCGTTTCGTACAACGCTCTCCTTCACCTTGATGAAGGGTTGTATCGCGCTAAACGGGAACGACCATACGGTTGGATAGTGATATTAGGTGTCCGCGTCACAATCCGGCTAGGTAAGATGGGCGGCTAGCTAGAAATCACTGTCGGAGTGTTACCGATTAATTGTTAGGGTAGCACTAGATCTTTGAACAGTGAATACAGTCCGCGAGGATCCGCGACACCACCAGGATCGCAGGTCTGAGGTCCAACTAAGGAATGAGGAGGTTTGACCGAGTATTCCGGGACTCTGATCGTAGGTTTACTCCAGGATCGTTCGAGCCGAGTGAGCATAGGTGATACGTCAAACAAGTTTCGCTCGAAACTCCAGTAAATATAACGAGCACAACTGTGTTTAACACAACGTTTCCGTGGATGTTTATGTCTTTCCGTTTATTAGTTGGGTCTAGGGCATTTATCGTAATAATACCAAAGACGCACGTCTTGAAGGAGAAACGCGGGAGATATTTATTTGTTGTTACAATGCTTCTATCAAGAATTCCAAATATATGTTGGAGTTACCGCGTTTATTTGTTTCTTTAATGTCTTTTCTTTCGAGTCGATTTCGAATAGGATTTTCGCATTAGAATTTTGGTTTATCGTTTCGACTCCTCTGGGTAGGATATGTTCGACATAGTCCGTATCGTGTAAATCGATAGAATGACCAGTGGTTAAGAAGCCCATATACGTACCATTACGCTGCGTATATCGAGCAGCGAATTTTCTATAGTCCAACTCTCGCGAGAGCTGCACTTGGGACATTGTCGGTTCGATATAACGACCATCGTCCTCCGCAGCAGTTGGACTAACGTCGCCGCGTATTAAGCTATCAACAAACGCTTGTAAAAGTAGAGTATATCGCTCCCCGATACCAAGACCATCTTCTATCAACTCCGTCATATCTGCTATATATGAGTTTATCCATATTATAAGGAGTTTATATTTAGGCTAGCGAGCGTCGCTGCCTACCCCAATTAGCCCCCGGACAGTGCGAGATCCTCAGCGCCGATGTGTCGTCGCCGCTGTACTTTCGCCAACGACGTAGCCGCACAACGACAACGACAACTGGCACAAGTCACTCGACTGTCCGTCCCAAAGGCTTAGATACACCTCAGGTTCTTACTGGAGAGTTAGGGTTACTTTCACAATTGCGACTCGCTACTGTAAACACACCTTAGTAGTAACATTCGCCTATAAACTCACAAATACCACACACACAACTTGTCACAATTACACACACTCGGGCCATTTGTCCGTTAGTCAATGCCTTCCAGAATGTCACTGTATTATTATGTATCCTTGGATACTAGCAGTGCGCTATTTATTCCCTATGCTATTCAATGGGACAAGCTTTCTATTGTTCTTTTAACTCAATTCTAATTCTAGCGTGGTTGTTGCTATGGTGACATTATGCAAAGCTAGCGGTAGAATTAGGGTAATTCCAATGCATACAGATCTGGGATGTTATTTAATAGTAATTCTTTAATAGTCAATGTCCTGTTTTATACATGACTTTATAAATTTTATCTGCTATTGACTAGGTCGGGGAGACTTTCGCACACTCATACGCATAATAAGATAAATCTCCGCTCCCTTGATCTATTAATTAATGGAATTTTGGGAATGTTATAAATTGCGTAAGAATGGCAATTTATTAAATTCATTAAAAGGCACGAATTTAAATTTGTTCCCTGAAATTTTATTATTTGATAATTAAATGGACATATTTTGATTCTAGAACATATCTGGGGACACAAGATCCTTAATTCTATGAAAATTGTCTTTTTAAGAATATCGGTAAATGCTACGATATCTTAATTAACTAGAATTGTTGAAGGATCTGAATTTTACAGATTTGATTTATTAAATTTGCAAATATTAAATAATTAATATTTGAGATGGGCACCGATTTATTCCAGAACTTGTCTGGGGACGTTAACCACTGATTCTAAAATTTGTCTTTCAAGTATATCGGTGGGTGCCGCGATATCTTAATCGACTAGAATTACAGATGGTCAAAAGGTTTAACAGATTTATGTGCGTTTTACGCTACTGTTAGAGGGACATCACGCTACTATACGTATTATTATATACGGTATGAGAGCAATATCGCACGAAGCAATGTCAGTGTGAAGAGGCAAGTCGTTTCCAAGGTCTACCCAGAGCTTGGTTTAGCCGAGACACGAGGATCTGAACTTTGCATTCCTAATACTCTGCGTACCAATAATACTTAAATATAGTAGTGGCTTTATTGTACTTTAATAAGTACGGACATTTCATCTTACTGTAGTCACGTATTTATAATATGATACGGACAGTAAGGAAAGAGGAAAAGAATTATTTCTTGCCGTCGCATTAAATATAATATATACGTAATTAAGTAATAAACGCGAATATATATTGCACTAATCTACTAAATAATCGCTAAAATAACATTCTACTGAAAAAAATTAAAGAAAACGATTATAATAAAATTACATAGTAATACATACAGAAATATAAAAATAATAAAATAATATAAAATAATAGAGTCACACACCCACTCCATATGTTGTTACGTTATGGAGTCCCTAGATGTTTGAAGGATTAGGGAGGTGGTCGTGGGAAGAGAATCTTGCCTTCCACAGTTTCCGGAGAGTCCTCCATTCCCTTCCGGTAAACACAAACGACCGACTGGGTGATTGAGTCGCTGCATCCCGAATACAATTCCAGGTTTCCTCTTCGTCCTGGAATAGTGACGATAGAAACATCGCTCTAGGTACACGACGGCCTTACAAAGCCGATTCCAGGAGCTATAGTGGTCCGTCGCTCCCTGCAGGAGAGGTGAGAGTCCCTGCGAGACGTCTGATGTTCCAGAGCTCCAATCGCTCTCTCTGATCTTCATGAAGGATCCACTCGCGGTGGGGAGGTCCAGATCCACGGCGTCATCCCTGGCAATATGTAATACCGACAGATCTATCCCGGGTTCAAATAACTCCGCTCCACCCGTCCGGGTTTTAGGTTTAACTTTCTCCGCTCCCTTGGCTGGTCTAATCTCAGTCGGAGTAAGATGGGGAGGCCATTCATCCTCCTTACTCAGGAAGTCGGGTTCACCTAACTGGTCTGTAGTATCTGTCAGTTCTTGAGGAGTTGCTCCTCTGGAAGCGATGTCGGCTATATTCATCGTATTGGGGCAATATCTCCATTGATCTACATTGGAGTTAAGATTGTCATTATCTGAGGAGTGTGGTGTTCCCTCAGTTGGGTCGTCTCCCTCACTAGTATCGTCTTCCCATTCACTCACCTGGCAGACGCGATCTTGAAGCAGTCTTTCCCTGAGCGTTCTACGGGAAGGTCCAGTAAGGTACCAACCTACTCTAGTTCTTACCGCATAGGTCTGAAGTGGTTGCGGTTGAGTAGGTCGTTTCTCTAATGTCTCCAGCGCCTCATGCGCGTTTTGACCGATTAATATTTGTACTCCAGGATAATCGGTGTCGAATCTAGGGATGTTAAGTTGTTGGGCATGATCATCTTCGTCCCAATTATAAGGTTCCACTTGGGTGGTAGCGAAGTTCTTTATTGCCACCATTTTTACTGACCTTATACTGTATTCTCCTAGTTTATCCTGTGGAGTGGACAACTCACCTATATAATAGTCGGCAGCTACAGTAGAATTCCAAACCTGCATGATCCCTGACATGTTTAGCTTGGTTCGGAACTTGGGTTGTCCAGCAAAGATGACTTCGGCTAGTTCTTTATCGATGAATGTTCCTGTGCTACCGGAGTCCAGGAGGGCGTTCACTATATAGCTCTTCTGAGGTCCGTGGACCCGTAACTGGACTACAGGAAATTCTCGGATTCCTATATTGGAAGTTGGCGCTTTCCAAGATGGTTGTTGATCTGAAGTAGTTAGGGTGAGGTCGCTGTCTGTGTCTTTCTCATACATGAGTGCTCGATACACTGCGGTGGTGTTTATTAAGTAACAGGATTCGTTTTCGTCGGAGAACTCGTCCGTATAGAATCCTTCCATCTCAGATTGATCAGTGTCGTTCACATCACTGAATTGGACATGTAGTTCGGACTCACTTACCTGACTCGGGCTGTTTCGTTCGAATTCCGTGTGCAACAAGATATGATGTTTTGCGCCGCACTTTGCACACCTTGCGTCGGAGTAACAGGTTCGCCGTTGGTGTCCTCGTCTGAGGCAATTATAACACAACCGCTTATCCCACATGACTTCACGTCTATCCTTTAGTGATTTCCTCAGGAATTTATCACACGCATTTAAACGGTGGGGCCCGTCGCACAGCACACATTTCGGCTTGATGTTACTTACTTTAACCTGTGCTATGTGGTGCACACTTGTTCTTTCCTCGGGCTTTCTCACCTGAATTCTTTTAGGAGACGTAGGAAGGGTTTTTTGTACCGGTTCCCTTCTGTCATTGGGTCGAGACTCGGATTTACTTACCTGATCTTTAGGCATTTTATTGACATAATAAGATCTGTCAGTGTCTTTCCCGCTGTCCTCTCCTTGAGAAGTTTGGCTTTCACCGTCGTCGGTATAACATACTGGTGTTACCCTTCTCCTAGAAACGGGTTTCTCACTTACCTTGTTTTCCAATGTCTTCTCTCTGGACTGCCTTAGGAGCTGTAATTTCACTTCTCTATCTAAGAATGACATGAGATCAGTCATGGTAGGGTCTCGTTGTTGTTGTTCCATCATATATAACACCTTCTTGTCCCAGCGTGTACCTACTCCACCCTTGGGCAAAGTAGATGCTAAGGCTCCTACAACCATAGAATTCTGGTATTCATGAGACTTACCTAACCAATCTAGCTGTCTACAGATCTCCTGAATTTCGTCGGAAAACTCTATAATCCCGCTGCTAAGAAACTTTCGGGGCGCCATTAATTTTGCATACAAATACCTAGCTATGTTAGTCCTATTACCATACCTGATGTTTATTGTATCCCAAACTTGTCTTAATCCATCTGGATGTCCAATAAACTTTAACGCCATTAACTTGGGAGATCCCTCCAAGCACTCGATGAGGAATCTCAGCTTTTCTCCGTTAGATAACACGGAGTTCTGTATGTTATCTTTGTAATATTCATTAAAAGGTAACCATTTCATCTCATCTCCATTGAACTTGACGATCTCTCCCATCTTTACCGCTTGACGGGATTCGGTTCTAGCCATTTGACGCGTAAAACTTTCTTGGGCCATCGTATTATTTAATATCGAGTTATCGGTATATAAATTTCTCGGATTATTATCAAGTCTATAGGGAATATCACTGTCAACAGGTTTATAATTACCCTTAATAGGGTTTACTATAGGAGTTTCTACTTCACTAACACTAACAGTATAGATGCGTGTAGGCTCCACACCTTGCGCATGAAATACTTCAGACCTAACAGGTTGACACATTGTTACAGAGGGTGGTGGTATACCCTTTTGTAAATTTACTAACTTATCGCGTTCTAACGCGATACTTTGCTGCACTTCTTGCAACGCTAACCTACTTTCCCTTACTGTTCCCTTGAGCTGCTGGACAGTCTCTTCCATTTCCCGGACCTGCTGAGAGGAGCACAAACAGTGTTCCCTCAGCTGCTCGAGCAGGAGACCCATCTCCCGTCGTCCCTCAGCTACCCACTCAACCGCCGAAGCGGGAGTCGCCAACGTTGTAGCGGGCGAGCGAGAGACGACGGGCGATAAATTCTTAATATATCGCTCGGCGTCCAGGATGGGTTCGGACTCGGGAACAGTCCTACTGGGCACAGGTAGTTTCGTGCTGTGCAAAGGGAATCTAGAGGTGGTTTCTGGGAGCACAGGTGTCTCTAGCACCGAAGGGGTGTCTTCGAGAACAGGCCTAATTATTTCAGGCTCATCTGTTATAGTAGGGAGTCTTTCTACTGTAATAATTTGGTCTGTGGGTTCTGTACCACAGCGAGTTCTGTAATACGCTAGATAGTCTGCACTATCCAGATGCATTCTCTCTCACCTCAGGAGGTACCCTCCGCTTGAGCATCCGTCTACGTCCGCTTGAACGAGATTTATTACCTCTACTTTCGGGATCTCTTATATCACCTTCATCGGAGGAGGCAAATAACTGTTTTCCGATTTGTCTCCTCAAGTCTGCGTCTGCCACTGCCTCTGCCGCTTTTCTTTCCGCTTCTGCCGCTGCTACTTTTCTTTCTTCTATCCTTTCAAGACACTGTCCAAGTCGAAGACTCATTCTAACACTTTTCAAAAGACTATCTGACAGTGCCCGTTTTGTGTCAGATATGTTTGTTTGTACAGTTGGATGCCTACTGCTATATTACAGTCTAAGCAAGTCTAGTAATTCAGTATTAACTGCTAGCCTAGTAATTAATTACCGATACTGCTACTCAGCGTAGCGTGATATATATAATATATTAGAATACCGGTATGCTTATAGTATATATAAGTATTATTACAGACTAGTTTTATCACAGAATACCGGTGTAATTTTAGCACATATATATATATATAGATATAATGTATCAAATACGCCTTTCTTATATATGATATTGGTTCAGATCGCAGTTAACAATGCGCAATAAATATAAAAAATGACGAATTAACAAATTATGATTAAAATGAATTTTCTAATAAGGGATTAGTAGGAAATGCGCCATAAATAAAAAAATTGTGAAGCTAATAATATAATACTGTAAAACCAATAAATTTTATTTAAAAATAGAACATTATTTTAACTCCTTCCATAGAAATGGCGTTAAACAATCAACTACATTATTTTCACTCCCTTTGACAATGTTTTCACTGCAAATTTAGCTATTGAATTCATAGAATGTGATTTGTAATTACAATGGAGTGGAGCCCCAGAGGGGGAAGGAACGGCTGATGAAACGAAAATATGTGTGACCAGTAAACATCCACTGAGAAGCAGCACCGAAAACTTGCGCCAATCACGTTTCTGCATTGAAGTATTGGTATGGCTGTATGGTATGACGGACTGTTGAATGTCTAGGTACGCCCTACAAGTAATAATGACAAGGTTTTAATGTAGTTCATGTTAAGGTTAGGATAAAGGTTGGGGTTATGCGGTCAGGCAATTTTAATGATGGGGGTAATGAAACGCCAATTTTGTTATAAAATGTTCGGCATGCGCCAGATGCTAAATATGTAAACAATTTGCCAATGAGGTTATTGAAAGTCTACATATCGCCAGGTTATATGTAAAATGGTTTCAATACCCCCAGAGTAAGGGTATGGTTCAGTTTTGCGTTATCGTTGTTATGGTTTCAGGTAAGGGTTCTTTTTCAAGATATGATTATGATTCGGGTAAGTCTTTAGATCTCTCAAGATCACAGTGCAGGTAATGATACCGGTATGGTTTTGTTATTGTCCATGTTATGGTTCAGATTAAGGTTTGGGTATTGGTTCAGATTATGTAAATGATGTGGCGTTCTAAACAAATTACTGTACGCTGGGCATTCCTAAATATTACCCGCATAATTCTGCTCAGTGAATTTTTTGGTTTCTGACATATAAAATATACTACTACTACTACTACAAGGTCGAGCGAACTCGGACAGTGGAAATGAGATCCTTCCAGGCTTCCCGATTCTCCATAGTTGTCGAATTTAGTTTCTCCCAAGTTTAGTATCCCTTTCAAGTTGAGCTATATATGTTATGGCCGGTCGTCCACGACTACGCTTTCCATGAGTTGGTTGTCAGAAAAGTAGATCTGGTATCACCTCGTCTTTACTTCGCCAGCAGTGCCCGCTGAATCTTAATCTGCGTTCACGGAGGGTGGTTGATACAGGTGGTATTGTACCATAAAGCTCAACGTTTGTCATGTGTTGTCTCCAGCTGATGTTTAGCGATGTCCTTGGTAGTCTTGTGTAGCAACCATCAATTTGTTGTTCAAGTGATTTGGGAGCTACCCAAGCCTTTGCTTTCCTAACTTCTATGTCCTTTTTGCTACTCTCTATCCATGATCCAAGGTACTGGAAGTCGTCGACCTTCCTTAGTTGATTATTATCAATGGTTGTCAAGTTTCCATCAACATTAAAGTGTAAAAATATCATTCAAAATATAAAAAATTGTGTAAAAATAAAAAAATTGTTTTATATGGGAATTTGAATTGAAACGCCAATTTAGATGTAAAATGTTTACTATGTGCCAACTATAAATATGCCAATGTGAACAATTTGCCAATTTTGTGAATAAAAGACTACATAACGCCAGTATCTACGTAAAATGGTTTTAATTCGACAAAAATTGTCGATAGCCAATATGTTCTTATTGTGTGGTTCTGTTTAGGTTCTGGATACGACATGGTTGATTGCCGTATTTTGTCTTGGGGAAATGGTTCCGCTTTGCATGATACGAAAAGATGTGTGACCAGTAAACATCCACTGGGAAGCAGCACCGAAAACTTGCTCCAATCACGTTTCTGCATTGAAGTATTGGTATGGCTGTATGGTATGACGGACTGTTGAATGTCTAGGTACGCCCTACAAGTAATAATGACAAGGTTTTAATGTGGTTCGTGTTAAGGTTAGGATAAAGGTTCGTGTTTTGCGGTCAGACAATTTTAATGATGGGGGTTTTCTCAACAATTTACATGGGACAAGGGCATTTCTTTGCCGGCTTCTCTGTTCATTGCATTTCTACTAAGTATATTCTAGCACACAAACAACAAAAAACTTGTCTAAATTTGTAATATTTACGAACATGTAATGAAACGCCAATTTTGTTATAAAATGTTCGGCATGCGCCAGATGCTAAATATGTAAACAATTTGCCAATGTGGCTATTAAAAGTCTACATATCGCCAGGGTATACAGTATGTAATAACTATTTACATGCTTGTGTGTAAAGTAGCACTTTACAGTGTAATGATCCGAGTGGCTTTCTTACACGAACGAACGTTAGTGAGTGAGTGGAAATAAAGCCACGAGGATCAGAACACTGTAACTGTACTTTGCAACAAGTATGTATGTAGTTTTATTCCAAAATTTTAACATTACGAAATGATTGTACATATACAGTATAAGTGATAGAAACTGCACAAATTATATTATTTGCTGTATAAATAAATGTAAAAATGACATAAATTATGTTATAAATAAGTTAGCTTATATTTCTGGTGGCGTTTGGAGCCATGTTATAATAATATAGCTTGGCCCTCCTGGTTATCAATAGATATACCCCGTAATGTCCCCTTAGTGGACATTACTTAACGCCGTCATGGGTTACCACGTAAACAATAACACCAAATACAATACTAAATGTACAGGCCAATACAATGCTGTAATGTCCTCTAAAGTTGTAAAGTGCTAAATAACAACTCGATGGTAATACTAACGGCGTTGAGTAATGTTACAGTTTTGGAATAATAATTATTTATGACTTGGGAAAAAAGTAGAACTTTTTTCATTATTCTCGAGGCATTTTATTTACCGAGCATCAGCGAGGTTAATAAAGGGTGGAGAGAATATTGAAAAAAAATGTTCTACCTTTTTATTCCCATGTAATACGTAATTTTATTCTTAAATTGGTACTTTTTTGTTGCTAAATTCTTTAATAAAACATAGCAATATTCTATGTACAGTATTACTGTAGTAGCCTACAGTAGTGTTACAAAATAAATTGAAATGCAGTATTTTACTATATTGCTTCCATAGTTACTGCGATTCAAATTACTGTACTCTTCAACTCTCGATGTTGCCTTACTCAATGTTAAATAATTTAGTGTTCTCGAATATTTATTACGTAACTAGAGAGCCGCTTAATTACCTAAACCCATATTGGATATTGAGTTCCGTTTTGGAGATACGCCGCACAGACACTAAAGTGGCAATAACTTTTGAGTGAGTGAGTGAATGGATTTTGCTCAAATTACTTGCAAACCTTTTCTACGTCGATGATCTTTCAATATATGTAATAAGATTTAAGAAATTCCGCCAAAAATATTTTAATTTACTTTTTTCCTATGGGTAACTTTTTTCCCTAGGGAAAAAAAGTGAAACTTTTTCTCCCGATGTTGGACTAAATTCGAGCGAAAAAGTAACATTTTAAGAATAAAATGGTTTTAATACGCCCAGAGTAAGTGTGGTTCAGTTTTGCGTTATCGTTGTTATGGTTTCATGTAAGGGTTCTGTTTCAAGATATGATTATGATTCGGGTAATTCTTTAGATCTCTTAAGGTCACAGTGCAGGTAATGATACCGGTATGGTTTTGTTATGGTCCATATTATGGTTCAGATTAAGGTTTGGCTATTGGTTCAGATGCTTTCCAAACAAATTAATGTACGCTTGACATTCCTAAATATTACCCGCAGAATTCTGCTCAGTTAATTTTTTGGTTTCTGACATATAAAAAATAACATGTCTTATCAATTTGTTTTATATGGGAATTTGAATTGAAACGCCAATTTAGATGTAAAATGTTTACAATGTGCCAACTATAAATATGCCAATTTCGTGAATAAAAGACTACATAACGCCAGTATCTACGTAAAATTGTTTTAATTCGACAAAAATTGTCGATAGCCAATATGATCTCTTCAGCTCTTCATAATATATTGTATAATTATATATAATGTATATTATATTATTATATAATATGAGCTCTTCACCGCATTTCTACTAAGTATATTCTGGCACACGAACATCAAAAAACTTGTCTCAATTTGTAATATTTACGAACATGTAATGAAACACCAATTTTGTTATAAAATATTCGGCATGCGCCAGATGCTAAATATGTAAACAATTTGCCAATGTGGTTATTAAAAGTCTACATATCGCCAGGTTATATGTAAAATGGCTTCAGTACGCCCAGAGTAAGGGTATGGTTAAGTTTTGCGTTTTTTGGTGTTATGGTTTCATGTTAGGGTTCTGTTTCAAGATATCGTCCCTTTCATTTTCAAACAACCTAAATCTATTTTCCTGTAAAACGGCATTTTCGATTCTAATTTTGTTTGAAAGTAATATTCCCGGATTTTGGTCTTATTTACTTTTGAATCCATTAAATGTAACGATTTTAAACAAAAAACAGTTATGGTATTGGAATTATGTAACATATTAGATAGGAAACTATGTATAGGGATATAGGTTGTTTCGAAAAAAATATTTCATTTTTCACAATGATTACTCAAAAAGTATTAAAACCCTTAAGACAAATTCGATCATTAAGTTTTAAAAATATAAAACAAATCTCCCTCTATCATAATAAACAACAATTCTAGCTCCTGATTCGTTGTTTCCAATTTTAAATCAACGTTTCGTAAATTTCTTTATCATGCGGTCTATGCAAAACTGGCACATAGGTGGTTTTGAAAAGTTAAATATCTCAGTTATACGTGGGAGCATGGCCTTCTAAGTGTGTTAATCGGATTCAGAATACATTTTAACATAAAGAAATGCAGAAATCACCATTTCGGCAAAAATGGCATATAGGTGGTTTCAAAATGAAAGGGACGATATGGTTATGATGATTCGGGTAAGTCTTTAGATCTCTTAAGGTCACAGTGCAGGTGATACCGGTATGGTTTTGCCTATGATTTTGAAGGTCCATGTATGTTATGGTTCAGTTTATGTAAATAATGTGGCCTTCGAAACAAATTACAGTACACTGGACTGGACATTCCTAAATATTACCCGCAGAATTATTCTGCTTATTATTAATTTGTTTTATATGGGAATTTGAATTGAAACGCCACTTTAGTTGTAAAATGTTTACAGTGTGCCAACAATTAATAGGTCAACAATTTGCCAATTTCGTGAATAAACTCGTCTCCATCACTAGACTGGTTGCGCTCGTCCTGTTTCGCATCACAAATGAAGGCATTCTCAAGAGGGAGCCCAAGAGATGACAATAAGAGTGAAGCCTCAAAGGGGGAAGGAACGGCCTACGAAACGAATAGAGTTGTGGGCAGTAACTATCCACTGGGAAGCAGCACCACAAACTTGCGCCAATCACGCTTGTGTATTTAATTTTTGTATATTGGCTGTTTGGTATAACTGGTACATGCGATGCAGCCTGCAGGATAAAAAGTCTAAATTAGATCCTAAGAAACCTGACTTTGGTGAACCTAGCGAACTTCTTAGGCTTCTTATGCGAACATAAATCGTAAATTGCTGATAATTTACTGTAGGTCCCGTGTTTTTACTTAGGCCTATATACCACAATAAATGCCATTAATAGTCACCCCATGAGTTTATAGCTTTAATTAATATTATGCTCATTTTAATTGTTTATATTAAAAATGGTTTATTTTTTATTGCTAGCCAGGGTGCCGTCAAAAAGAATTATAAATCGTTCCCTAGGAACATATGCTTTTTTCGTTGCATGAAATACAAGAGATGATAGGATGGATGATTAATAATATGTTAATAATTGGTGCTAGGAACGCTTGAAAATAAACTGATAATCAAACGCCACTTATGATGAATTTTTTGGTCTTAAGTAGCATTATCGCCATTGTGGCGTTAAGATGACATGCCTACCAAACGCCATTATATCCCACAGAACGCCCTCATCTTATATAAACAGGTCGCAAAAGCGCCAATATACGTATTTCGACATGGCGTATTTGTTAAGCGCAACATCTATATAAATATATAATAGGCCTATCGGGAATACCGGTATACAGCTTACAGTTTGTAGCATATATAAGTATAATTCTGGACTAGAATTAATTATAAAGTACCGGTATAATTTCAACCTAAATTTATAGAAATAAAGATAATAGGCCTATCGTAAATACCGGTATGCAGTTTACACTTATAGTATATATATATAAGTATAATTACAAACTAGAATTAATTACAGAATACCGGTATGATTTCAACCTAAAATTTATAGAAATAAATATAATAAGCCTATTGTAAATACCGGTATATCAATTATTTTAAATAACTGAATTTCTGAATTTTAAGGGTTACTTGGTTACTTTAACTTACTTTATTGCCGTTATTTAAGCAGTAGTCCAACTGATATTGAGACCTAATTGTTGTATGGCAGGCCTACTATTTATAAATCGTTTGAGTTGATTTATAATATATATATACCCGTTTAATGGGTTTTGTCAATGTTGAAATAAATGTTATTATTTCTGGGGAGTAATCACTACACAAAGCGGTGCGCTTTCAATGAAGTGTTACTTATAGGACACTAAAACAAATAATTCTAATTTACCTAAGTTACTTAATACTACAAATTACGTACAATTCGGGTGAGATTACAATCTCTAAATAAACACAAAAATTTACAAAAAACACAAAATACGAATTTTCAGGGTAATTTTACAAGAAGTCTACAAACCAGCCTAACAAAGGGTTAGAAATCTGGTTATTACAACGGACAGGGTACTACGGTATTTGAAAATAATAAGTAGTAGTAAAATACACTGCGTTGTCTAGATAGGAAAATACCACCGCCTGACGACCTATAGCCGTATCGCTATAGGTTCTACGTTATGTATGACGGAGTGTTCCTACCTAGAAGTTAATAGAGCTAATCAAACGTGCCTTGCCTATCAACCACTTTACAACACAAATATAATGCCTACACTAATTACTTTCGGAAAGCACTGTACACTAAACCCCAAATTAGGTACGAGTACTTGTATAACATATAATCTGTAGTTAAATATACTTGAACAGCTAAAAGAACCACGGCATCTGCTGGAGTGACCGATGCACAAAATCACCAGTCTTTACCTACGCCAAGCAGCCCGTGTAGTACCGGGGTTAATTTAACTATAGCGGTATGTATAACAAACACAATTACTGTAGGAACAAACTTGGGGAATGAATGTTGCGAATAATCGCATAAACTCTGAATAATAAATATTACGCTATGCGTACAAACCACTCAAACAAAATGCAGACCAAATACTGACAGACTACCATCAAGCCTAAACAAACTACGGTATATGCAGACTCCGAAATGATTAGGTAGTACGCGTTCTAACCCAGTAGTACGACTTATTCTTTAATTGGGGGTTTACCTTACAGCTTTGGCTGCCCCTACTTCCTAACCGTTCTTTATCGGACAAGGGCTCTACACACACTACAATCCGTTCAGACCTAATAACAGCCAGACAACTATCCAGCCTACAAATTATCTAAATAAATATTATACGCTACCTGTACAGACTACACAAACAAAGTACAGACTAAACGATGGCAGACTACTCTCAAGCCTAAATAAACTACAGGACATGCAGACTCCGAAATGATTAGGTAGTATGCGTTCTAACCCAGTAGTACGACTTATTCTTTAGTTGGGGGTTTACCTTACAGCATTCGCTGCCCCTACTTCCTAACCGTTCTTTATCGGACAGGTGATCTACACACACTGCAATCCGTTCGGACTTAACAGCAATCAGACAACAGCTCAGCCTACAAATTGTCTGTACAATCTGAGCAGGCTTACACGCCTTCTGCTCAATACTGGCCTACAAATAAATAAAACTTGACAGAAATAAGTAAACCATATAAAGGAATAAGGGGTGATCAATCCCTAATCCCTTAAACAGCCTACAGTATACAATAATCAAATCGAATAATACTAATGTACTTATACTGGAAGTACCGGTTAGGACAGTTAGGCCTACGGACCTACAGAAGTACCGGTTCTGGCAGTTGGACCTACGGACCTACGGCAGTACCGGTTCTGGCAGTTGGGCCTACTGACCTACTGAAGTACCGTTCAGGTTTACCGGTTGACCGGTACTTTCAACTTTATTGCTTACTGCAATAAAGAAGCTATATCCGTTATTGTTCGCGCTTTCAGACCTTTGGCAGTTTAACCCGCCAAATTAGGATGTCTTCTAGATAATAAATCACCTTTAGTCTATAACAAGTATTTAATTCACTACACTAGTCGAAACCAATCTGTGCGCGATCATTCACCCGCTGGATATACCCGGGAGATTGGGTTCGACGGCTTAATTTTATTGCTATGTAAGCCTAATGTATTATTCGACTGACAGTATTATATAATCTCTGACAATATTATTCACCTTCGGGGAATATTAACAGTTCCTTTAGGACGTGGCGCTTTATCTATACAAACAGAGTTATGACTTAAACTACTCACAACGATATGGCTTAGTTATAATTCACATATATGGCGCATTCTTTAGGAAATGCTTCGTTATCAGTCTCACTCATACACAATGCTGCACAATACTGCACACTAATCTGCCGATCTTCACTGATTTTAGTCACAAACAAAAGGAACACAGACCGACTCATGTAGGGTCTATCAGATAACATTAGATTCACTTCAAACCACTTTAACATAAGTCACAATTGTTATATGTAACCCTTCTCTCTTACCTTCGGTATATCAAGAATATTGGGTTTCGGGGTTATTTATCGTTATTCCAAATATAATAATTCATCAACCATATTATGAAGAACTGACAGTAAATAGCAGTATAACAATATAAAGTATGCACAGGTTGTTTGATTAGGTATGGTATGTTATGTTGTGATAAATGCAGATAACGGATATATGTCCTTATAATTAAGCCTACTAGTGTAGGGCTAAAGCCGTTCTTCCTGGCTTAGAATCACCAACAACACTAAAAACTGATAAGAATAACTATAAGAATACCAGCTACCCTTATTCTACAAAGATCTCACCCACCACAGAGAATGAGCATACAGATAGGAAATTCAGTTCAGTAGATCTGTGATAGGTCAAAATCAAAACCAACTCAAATCCTATTGGCAGATACAGAAAGCAGGGCTATGGGGCAACGTGGCAATATCAGCCGATAGCCGTCGTCATGGTAGCGACACTGTTTTCAAGAGTATCGAGCTTTTACGTCACGAAATTGCAGATTATGTCCTCTAAAGTACAAATACAGAAGAAATGGCTTTTATGTCCTCCAAAACACCAGTACAGCAAGGACACGGCCTTTTTATGCCTGGTAAACCAACCACAGAGTACTTTACGGGGATAATAACCGGCTAATTACGCAAAAGCTTTTACAATAATAGTAATTTTCCTGAAATGCCATAGCTAGATAAAATAATTAATAATTTAGAATGCACCACAGAATCAAACGCTTTGGCGAAATCTATATAAATTACGTTTACAGAATTATGTTTATCTAGTAATTTAAACCAATCATTTATTTGTACATTCAAAAAGCTGTGTGCAAGTACTTCTACGTTTCATGAACCCATGTTGCATCTTAGTTATTAAATTATTCGAAATAAATTTATTCTATGAACGTAATTCAGTACAAACTGACATGGTGCCCGGGAACAATAAACTGCAAGGGAAGTAAACAGCATGACAAATATTATTCTCTAGGGGGGTGCGGGGAAGACAGGGGACGGACAGATAGCTACAGTATCCCCTAACCCGCGGGTTTCCAAGGCGAATCTGCCTCCCCATACAGCCATATACTGATAGACTTAAGTATAATAATACTGTAGTAGGCCTAGCGTACCGTACAGCACTTTAACTTGGATTTATTGAAGAGCTACGAAATACGACAAGTACTGGTAGTTTTTTAAATGACTTTTGTTAGGTACCGGTACTGTATGAATTTTTAAATTAGTTGTTTGATACTGAATACCTGTATGTATAAATTTTTTTGAAAAGATTACAATTAAAATTGGCCATAATGAACCACCGTACTACTCTACTTTATCTCCTACCGGTAGTGGAAAAAGTTTGATACAGTAATAAGGTGATTCCATATTATTGTAAATCATTTATACAGTATTTATATACAGTAGGCCAATGTATTTTGCTTTACAATAACTATGTTAGTAGCACTGTTAGTGTAGTAAAGTAACTAACCATTCAATACAAACGTGGGTGTGTTGCATAGCGGGGACATGAGTTGTTTGCCTATATTATCTGCTGGTGTTCGCATAGAAGAGATATCTGGCCATGTCAATGAGGAATTTACGAAGAATCAATCGTTTTACAAAGATGGGTTTGTACGATTCCTACCTAGTGGTTTGATTATGCCAAGAATATACACGCGATATCAGAAAGAAATATCAGAATTCGATGCCCGACCAGATGATATATTTATTGCTTCTTTCCCAAAATGCGGCACAACTTGGACTTTAGAAATGGTTTGGAATATTGTAAATAACGTAAATGTAGCAGTTGCGAGGGAAACTGACTTGGAGTTGAGGACTCCGTTCTTGGAGTATTCCGGAATCTTAGGCGACGAGGTCTTTGCTCGAAGTATCAAAGCAATTAGCAAAAACGAGCCATCCGCAGCAAACATGAGAACATCTATGGAATTAGCAGTTTCAAAACAATCGCCTAGAATCCTAAAGACTCATCTGTTTGTTGATTTTCTTCCAACTAAAGTAATGCAAGTCGGTTCCCACATAATATATGTAACTCGTAACCCGAGAGACGCATGTGTGTCCTTATACCACCATTGGAAGACAATAGCTGGATTTGTTGGCACTTGGGAACAGTTTTTTGAGGCGTTTATTGAAGGGGTCTGCGGTTACTACACTCCATTCTTTCCTCACGTCCTTGGCTATTGGCGAGAGAAACACCGTCCCAACATTTTGTTTCTAACTTATGAAGATATGAAGATGGATTTACCTGGGGTTATCAGAAAAACTGCGATATTTCTGCAGAAAGAACTTTCAGATGATCAGGTAAATACACTGGTGGATCATCTTTCGTTCAACAACATGAAGAATAATAAATCGCTTAATAAGGATGAGTTTATTGCAAAGCGTCGATCGAAATCGGCAGAAGTTATCGATTTCATGAGGAAAGGGGAGACTGGTGACTGGAAGAACCACTTTAATGAGGAACAACAGGAGAAGATGAGGCGCTGGGAAGAAGACAATCTGGAGGGAACGGGTTTGGAGTTTATTTACGAAATACCAACAGAAACTTCATAACAAACATAAGCGTACAACATTAAATTAAGGTACCTTCACTGAATATAAGATATTTATATATTAATTTATAATACACTGTTAACCATTTCCTTATTTATAAATTATTATAAATTCGCTTTTTATGGCGTAAATTTGTAATGTAATACTTTCTCACGCTAATACTAATTTAATACACTAGTTTTAGTGATAGAATGACGATCCATCATATTAAATTAATAATAATTGTTAGCGATAAAAATAATTCCCGTCACTAATTTAGTGATAAAGAATAATTATTTAAGGGGGGGGGGGGGGGGGGGGGGGGGGGGGTAGGGGGTACCCCTTATTTTAGAAATTATCAAACAATTTTAATCCTATCATGTGCCGAATTTAATGGAGATTTCAAATCTGCAAGCAGTTTTCTCATATCTTTTCGGAAACTCAAGTTATTACCCAAAACGTAAGAGCTATGTAGTCTGTTTTTGACAAGCCTTCGAGAAGCACGATATTTTATAATTGAATGAGGCCCTTTCCATAAAAAAGGCTCCCATGGTACGGATATGAATAAAATTGCTAAAAAGTTGTTTTACTACAGTAGTTATATTTTTATATTATTATAGATACACCCCACTCGGGGTAATTCGTTATATTTTTGAAATTATATGAAAAATTTCATTGAATTTCATTCATTTTGACAATGTTATAGTTTGAACAAAGACAAATGGGTTTATCTAAAATAGCGGGAAGGTTGAATTGTTTCTTAAACTTTAAACACCTTTTACAGTCAGTATATCTCAGAATGACCTTTTTTTTCATGAAAAAGGCTATTTCTCTGGTAATTTTTACTGAAATGTGTTGAAATTACACATTACTACCTAGGTTTGGCCTTCCAGTGAAGGCGCGATAATTGATGGTAAGCCGCCCTATCATTGGTGAATCTACTCCCTGGCCAATCCCTATTTCCCCTCGCCCTATGCTAGCTTTCCCTTGAGATGAGCTGATGTGCTGGCATCTCTCGCTCGCGGGCAATGTATATTGCCTTGGTGCTTTTGGTATGCGATATTATATTGATAATATCGCATATCCAATCATGATTAGTAAATCATGCCTTTCCTTATTTTCCGCTGGGTGATGCAGCGAATTGGTTCTGCTAACACCCCCCCCCCCCCCCCCATGCTATCTTCCTGGTGAGAAGATAGCATCAACCTTTAGTGCGCTCTGTTCGCGCTTTTAGACCTTTAGCAGTTTAACCTGCCAATTTTAGTTGTCCTCTTGTTTATAAATCGACTTTAGCCTTTACTGATTACCTAGTGTACTGAAGTTACATCAGCCGAAGCCAGTCCGTGCGCAGCGTATGACCCACGGTGTGGGAGACTGGATTCGGATTCCTTGAGAGTTATTGCAGTGTAGACCTACTGTATTATTCGATTGATCGTTACTATATAATCTCTGACAAATATATTTACTTTCGGGGAAATATTAACAGTTCCATTAGAACGTGGCGCTTTAAGTATAACAACAGAGTTATGACTTATACTAATCACAACTAGATGGCCACAGAGTTTCGTAAATAGCGCATTCTTTAGGAGATGCTTTATTAACCTTCACACTACTTCACACGACTTCACACTACTTCACACTACTTCACACTACTTCGCACTAATCTGCCGACCGTCACTGAATTTGATCATATATAAGGAGGATTGCAACTGACACACGTAGGGATTATGAAATAGAATTTAATTCACACAAAACCACAATAATTTAAGTCGCAGTTGCTACCGGTAAACTCTATTCCTCTTACCTCAGTAATCAAGAAGATTGAGGGGTTTATGATTATTTATTGGTATTCTCCAAATATAACAGCAATATCCATTAACATAACAACAATTAATAAAAGACCGTAAACAGAAGTAAAATAATGCGGTGAACAGTCAGTATGTGTTACTTATGCAGTTATGAAATGTTATGAGAGTTGAAATGAATTGAATTGTTAATAGATTTACGTTCTTATAATCAAGGCCATCTGATGTTCCTAGGACAAAGTCTGAAACTTCCACACAGAAGCACAGAAAATTCCGAGCCGGCTCTGATGCTCAGAAAATAGTAAACAAAGACCGTAATGCATTGCGCGAGTTTCCATAGGTTTCTGTTAGACATAAAGTGAAAATTGCTCTGATTGGCTGAATAGGGCAGAACCAAGAACCTCCACATCCACAAAGAGTCAGCTGACAGATTTCGTCATCTTCGTTCTAATTCCTTCCCGTCGCGTAGTTGGATAAATTTAGGGCTATTATAGAGTATTCTGTGCATTGCATAATAATGACTTGTTATGTCCTCAAAAGCTTTTACACGCTCCAATTCCGCTGGAATCCAATCTAGTATTGGATGTGTGGTGGAATCCTCTTCTCGGGGCCAGCTTTCCAGGCTGGCCCCCCTGGGTCCGTTTTCACTACCCATCCTTGGTACATCTGCGAGCTAATCTGTACCAAGGCATCTGGGGTTTGTCTGATTTAGAAGATCGCCCTCTCTCCTCACAAAATTTTATCTCAGACTCTATCGTCCGCTCTCCTCTCTCACTAGTCCCATAGGACTCATCCTCCTCTCTGCTACATATGAATATAAGGCCAGAGAACGCGAATTAGAAAGAACAATTAAACCGAGGAAATTTCTCACTACACACGGTCAACCTACCACTATCGTACAGACAACCCATCAAGGACCAGTACGAGCTGCCGTCCTAAAACGAGCCCTAAAGGTTGTTCACTCCCAATCCACCGATGTCGAAATCGATCAACCGGGTACCTCAACCGGCGGATACACCGACCGTAATCCAAACCCTTCCGATGCAATTGTATTGCACCCTTCCCCCAGGAGTTATAGCCCTCCTAGTAAAGTGGCTCGCCACAAAGAGAAAAAGACTCTCGCCAGTCTCAAAAAACTTCGTAAACGCCATTCGCGAAAGAAGGACTGATAGTTTAGAGTATTTTTTATATATTAGAAACTGTGATTTTTTATATTTTATAGACTTAAATCCCATTTTCTGGGAGCGGTGTAAAAGCTTTTGCTGACATAACAAGTCATTTTACGCAATGCGCTAAATACTCTAAAAAGGGCTTAGAATTGTTCACCTACGCGTCTGTCAGGAAATACAGGACTGAGATGACGAAATCTGGCACCTGTTTCTTTGTGTGTGGAATTGTCTTTGTTTGACATATTTCAGCCAATCAGAGCAATCTCCCCGGCCCCGTTAATAGCGGCCTACGGAGAATGGCGCATGCGCCTGCGCCACCTTTTTTCCTAGAATCCTTCTTTATTCTGGATTCATTCTAAAGTTCTGACGTTTCAGACTTTGCCCTAAAAACATAAGAGGCTAGAGTCATAAGAATGCAAATCTATTAACTCAACTCAATTCACATCGTAACAAATCACATAACAAACACCACATAAACTACACATATTGACTCTGTTCACCGCACTGTTTTAATACTGTTTTATATTGTTGTTAATTGCTGTTTATAGTAATGGATGTTATATTTGGAGAATACTGATAAATAATCGTAAACCCCTCAACTTTCTTAATTACTGAGGAAAGCAGAAGGGTGTACCGGTAGCAATTGAGACTCAAATTATAGTGGTTCTGTGTGAAATAAATGCTATTTCATAATCCCTACCTATGTCAGTTGCAATCCTCCTTATATATGATCAAAATCAGTGACGGTCGGCAAATCAGTGTGCATTGGTGCGAATTAGTGTGAAGTCGTGTGAAGGTTAATAAAGCATTCCTAAAGAATGCGCTATTTGCGATACAATATAGCCTCCAGTTGTGATTAGTGTAAGTCATAACTCTGCTTGATACTTAGAGCGCCATGTCCTAAAGGAACTGTTAATATTTCCCCGAAAGTAAATATAGTTGTAGGAGATTATATAGTAGCGATCAATCGAATGATACAAAGTAGCCTACACTGCAATAACTTTCTCTAGAACCGAATCCAGTCTCCCACAATGTGGGTCATACGCCGCGCATAGACTGGTTTCAACTGATGTTAATTAGCAAGGGCAATAGTCGATTTAAGGAGACACTCAAATTAGCAGGTTAAACTGTTAAAGGTCTAAAAGCACGAACACCGGTTTTCCATACCTCCGCTGGATTTCATCTAATCTACTCGCTTGTTAGAGTTGTTGGAGTTAGAGTGGTGAAAGTGTTGGGGAAACAAAAGTTGTGTGAAAGAAGCGCACGATCGGCCCGACACGAGACGCCAGAGGGTAGTGACATCATACCCATAGGGAGCGGCCTGGAAAGCCGACTCCAAGAAAAAATAACTCCACCCCACACCCGATAGTAGATCGAGTTTCCAGCGGAATTGAAGCGCACTTGAGGTTGATGCTATCTTCTCACCGGGAAGATAGCATGGTGGGGAGTGTGAGCGTATTCAATTCCACCACACCAACCCCCATAAAGTGGGAAAGAGCGCCTTAAGCAATATTGGGAACACGAGGTTGATTGCCAATCAACCTCGTGTCACCCCAATGAGATGGGGATGGGAAACCCCAGAGGACATACGCACAATGGGGGTCAGAGGTTACACCTCCGGGAGGGAGAGAGTGACAGCAGCGAGGGGAGAACACTCCCAGGGAGATGAGGGTGAGAAGTGAGTCATTAGCCAATGGGGGGAAGGCAAGGCTGAGTAGTGCAATACGGCCAACGGTGCAATACATATTACCGGTAACTGTGTCATTTCATTCAGTTATCCCAGTACAGCTAGAGGGCAGAGCGGTGACTTTCGTTACCGTCATTGCCGCTACCATCATTAGCAGTATTCAGTCAACTAAACATCAACTGTGCTACCTGTCAATATTATCTCATTTATACTATGCCATTATATCTATATTAACAATCGGAACGACAACCATAACAAACTCTTTCACTAGCGGCGGGGATGCGTAAGCGAATACACCGGATAAATCGGGATCCCCGGATCCCGTCACAGTATCGAAACCCAATGTTGCCCAAGACTGTGACTGCCAGCCACCAATCTAAAGAAAAGACAGGACTGCAAAGACAACATGAGTCGAGAGAGAGAGACGACACCGCCGTGGACCCCGGACGACAACCTAACGATCCGCGAGGCCACGGAGAGACGGTATCGACCCACGACGCCGGATCCGTCGAGTACAGACGATCCGGCAATCCAAACGGAGGGGGGCCGTCTACAACGAGAAGGGAGAGACGAGTCGAGAGAAAGGAGAGACGAGTCGGGAGGAGAGAGAGACGAGTCGACACACCGCGGCGGTCAACGTGCCGATGTCGCCGGCCAGCCACAGGCCGAGGGCGACGGACGGCCCACTGGAACGGCGACGGTGGGGCCGCCGGTACGACGCCGGACCCGGAGGGATAAAGGAGATGTAGGCGACGAGGACGTCGGGGTCAGCGACCGGCTCCGACGAGCCTACGCCGCAACCCGAAAGCAGTTGAGAGAGGCCAAAGGAGGGGCGAAGATAGACGAGGTGAGATTGAGGAAACGACTAGGTGAGTCGAACAGACATTTTGATTACCTAATGCGTTTTGGGCAGGGAGAACTAGCCGACGTGAGAGCGAAAGGGGTTGCCAGCGAACTGTTTGAACTATGGGAATGTGGGGGTATGGAACCTAGCGTAGTGTACGTAGGGCCATACTTAGTCGATGCCCGGGGAGTAAAATTAGTGGGTTGGAAGAGACCTGAGGAGGCCGAATCCGAGGTTAAACCCGAGGATTCGGTCTCGTCGGTCGGAGGAAGTTCCGGGAGGGGGGGAAAGTTAGTAGGACGGGAAGGCGACGGGAGTCCGTCGCAACCGATAAGTCTGCTACATCCTCCGCGAAAGAAAGAAGGGTGCGGGCAATAGATCTGGCGTGCCAACTCGATCTGGCGGCGCTAGACCAGAGAGAAGTAAAGAGACAGTTAGATGAGGGGAGTGCGCTATTAAAGGAGGAAATGGAACTGGTTAGAGAGAACAGAGAGAGGGCCGAGACGGTCGCGAGAAGCTTTAGGGAATGCGAGGAAATAGGGAGGAAGGAGCAAGAGGAGCGCCCCACCACGGAAGATTAGTAGCGAGAGAGGGGGGCAGAGAATGCCCCACAAGGGGGGCATAGAAGTGTAGTAAGAGATAGTGAAGTTAGAAGTAGCGAGTGGGGGGGGGGGGGGCTACGGGTGCCCCACCACGGAAGATTAGTGGTGAGAAAAGGGGGGTAGAAAATGTCCGACAAGAGGGACGCAGAAGTGTAGTAAGAGATAGTGAAGTTAGAAGTAGCGGGTGGGGGGGGGGGGGGCTACGGGCGCCCCACCACGAGAGATTGGTACCGAAAGGGGGGGGGGGGGCAGAGAATGTCCCAAAGGCGTCGGCGGATAATGTGCGGGGCAAGTTAGGTGAACCGCAGCACCCAACGACGGAGAATAGTAGGGGGATGACGAGTATCTCCAGGAAGGTCCAACCGGACAGAGTAGAGTCAGATGTTAGCGCCGAGAGTAGATTAGTAGAGTTTAACCGAGAGGTCGAAGATAGAAGAAGATTAGTAGAGTTTAATCGGGAGGTCGAAGAGAGAAGAAGTGAAGAT
This sequence comes from Nemertoderma westbladi, assembly GCA_032718475.1. NCBI lineage: Eukaryota > Metazoa > Xenacoelomorpha > Nemertodermatida > Nemertodermatidae > Nemertoderma > Nemertoderma westbladi. The sequence continues at coordinate 30,525 of JAUCBJ010006498.1, read as the reverse complement.
AATAGTAGAGTCGTTGCTAGGAGCAACCGGAGAGCGAGGACGGATAGCGAGCCGTCGATAGTAGAGATGGAGTTAGGGAGTCAGTGGGGTCGAACTTCGGGAGATTGCCGTCGCCCCGGAGAAACGCACCGCACGCCAGGAGAGCGGTACAGGATGTACCGATACGAAGACGAGAGCAGGATAGGGGATCGAAGAGAAACTTCCCGACGGGATATAGCTGCCGATCGAGAGTACGGTAGTGCACGGGAGATTCAAGATTCGCGAAGAATAAACTTCGGTTCGGAAGGGCACATGCAGACTGCAGGACATACTGTAGGCCTTACTGCACATACTATTATAGGCCATGCTGGGAGAGATAGAGTAGGCGATAGGGTAGCGCGGACGACGGGATTAAACCCGGAAGTCGTGGAGTACATACCGGTAGGTAGGCGAGAAGTAGATAGGCCTATATCGGTACCGGACAGCAGCATGACTATAATACACAGGGACATAACATATATCCAGGGAAGGGGAGAGTTATTGCTAGATAGATGTATGGGCCCCAATATATTAACATCAACCCCAGTACCAAACATACCGGTGGGGGGGGGGGGGGGGGACAGGGTGACATTCCCCAATTACAATATCAACAATATACTCGAACAGCAACGAGAACACCGAACCCCCTGGACGAGAACAGGTCGTGCGACACGGAAATATGGAGGGGGCCGTTACCCCCAATGATATATCCGACGCAACAAAGAGATCAACAGCAGATAGGACGAACGGATCACACCCAATAGGAGAATCTGTACAGCATCCCTCGAACCCATTGGAAGCACAGGCGATGGGAATGGCGACGCTAATCGATGCATTAAAGACCAGGATCGAGTTACCACCAGTCGAGCCATTTAAATTCGACGGAAGTAGGCCGGAAGAATACCTGCAGTTTCGGCGCATGTACAGTAACGAGATATTAAGTAAGAACTTGACGCAGGCGGAGTGCCTAAAATATCTACAGGTGTATACAGGAGGCCCAGCATACGACATCGTGAGGCAGTACCAGGGCATCGAGGGCGGCTTCACGACAGCATGGCGGGCGCTAGACAGGGAATACGGACACCCGCCAAGATCATCCGGCAAACCCTGAGAGGTATAACATCGGGTGGCCTACAGGATAACCCCGTTAGCATAAAGACCTTCGCGAACAAGGTCGAGAAGGCGTTAATCGTACTGAAGACACTAGACGCGCCATACGAACTCAACGCATCTAATAACATCACCACGATAGCGCAGGCACTGCCGATCTGGCTGCGGAACAAGTGGAGGAAGATCGCCTTCTCCACTCGAGAGAAGAAAGGTGCGGAACCGGGCCTAGAAGAAATGTCGAGCTTCCTAAACTAAGAAGCCGAATTAATTACAGACCCAGTCTATAGTGAGGATAGTTTGGGGAAGGCGCCAAAGACCGAATACAACAGGCCTAGACCCGAACATAATCCGACAGATCCATTCTCAAGAGTAAGACAGTCGCTACCACACGCGGCCACACAGGGGGCTACAAGCCCACAGTTAGCTGGGAGTAGGGCCACACCGTGGCAGGGACAGAAAGAAAATAACACCATAAATAAACATAATCCCAACATACCCAGTAGGCCGAGTACAGATAACCAAAACACTAAATCGGTAGATATAAACCTACGCGCGATACGTGAAGGACTATATAGGGAACGCTATAATCCAGGATTCGAATGTCAATTACATCGGGACGGAACCCATAAGACCATGAGTTGTAAGCACTGGCAAGCGTTGCCCAAACAAGATCGTATAGCCTACACAGACGCAAACGGACTATGTCATCGATGTGTGGTAGAAGGACACAGATCCGGAGAGTGTAGAGAAGCAGCAAGAGATACGAGACTGGAGGCCAAACAATGGCTACAAGCACGACAGTGGCAAGAAACAAGAGAAAAGTACTACTCGGGGTAGTACCAGTGAAGATATCAGGAGAGGGCGGTCGATCAGTAACGACATTAATGCTGGTCGACAGCGGAGCAGCCTTCACGCTGGTGGAGAACTGGGTGGCCGAAGAGATAGGGCTAAAGACAAGGCCGAATAGAATGGCGGTAACTACCGTCTCAAGTAAAGATGAGGTCCTGGAGATGAGGACGGGACGGTGCAGGATATCAGCGATTGCACCGGGATGCGACTATGGGGCGACGATCGACCCCATCCACGTCATAGAATCGATAAATATCAACGCCAGGCGACCAACCAACATCGAAGTCGAACAATATACATTCCTGGACGGTATCGATTTCTCAATACCAGAGGTGGACGTTAGGAAGGTATCCATTATAGTAGGAATGGACTGCCCGACGGCCCACGAGAGAACAAAGACGGTCTTCGGCGAAGACAGGCAGCGGGACCCGACGGCGATCCTCACGCCGTTCGGATGGATGCTTAGCGGCCCAGTTAAAACCAAGATCCCATCGCAGTGTGACAGAGACATCAGGGTGCATGTTACCAGGCACCGTAGACACAGAGGACGAAGAGAAGAAACCAGGAGATAGTAGAGCCAGACAGGGAAGTAACAGTAAGAGAGTGGGCGGAGGAGAATAGATTTCCCAGCAAGTATCGGTATGGAGATGGAGAGGAGCGGACGGCGAGATGTCCGGAGGACAACACTCCGGAGGAGTGTCCGGTAGGAGTGTCAGGAGGACAATAGTCCAGAGGAGTGTCCAGAGGAGTGTCCGGAAGAGACGCCGGTCCGGTTGAGAGGCATACCGACAAGGGGGAAGTCGAGAAGGAAGACAGGATGGAAAGGGATAGGACTACTATTGTACCTTCTGTTTTGCCTGTTCTTTCACTTTCTATTCATTCTGCCGCTGGGAGATAACAAGGTGGGAGGTGGCATTTTGATGCCAGGAGACGAGATAGTTAAGAAGGCGGCGGAGAGACCCGACTTTAGGGTCGCGGAAGAGGGAGAGCCAATTCCTGGTGAGTTGGAATTGGCAGGAAAGTGGGTCGTCAGATAAGAGGACGCACAGGGGGACAGCGGGACAGTGCCTCATGGAAGAATCGATGGAAGATCGAGGGGCAGCTTAGAGTTTAGTCGTCCAATATTTGGACTGAGGGGGGTGGGAATGAGGGCGAGACGCCCTTCCCACAAAAATTAATTATTTAATTAAAAATATAAATAATAAAAATAATTAAATAATAAAAATAAATAGAAAGTTAGATAAAGTAAGTAAGTAGAAGTCAGAAGTAGTAGAAGATAGTAAGTAGTTAGAAGATAGTTAAGTTAGAAGTCGGTGTGTAAGGGAGTGTGGCATATTGTCATGCCACGAGTAGTAGTAGGTGGTTGTGGGCACCGGAAGCGCCACGTAGAAGTAGTAGCAGAGAGTGGTTGTGGGCACCGCAAGCGCCACGTAGATAGGTAGTAGTAGGGTGGTCATGGGCACCGAAAGCGCCACGTAGAGGTAGCAGCAGGGTGGTTGTGGGCACTGAAAGCACCACGTAGAGGTAGCAGCAGAGTGGTTGTGGGCACCGCAAGCGCCACGTAGATAGAGGTAGTAGTGGAGGTGGAGATGTAGAGGTAGTAGAGTAGTAAAGAGGGCACATAGGGTGCCAGGTAGTAGAGTAGTAGAGACGGGCACATAGGGTGCCAGTAAGCAGAGTGGTTGTGGGCACCGCAAGTGCCACGTAGAAAGTAGTAAGTAGAGTTAGTGTTAGTAGAAAGTTAGAGGTTTTTAGTTAGAGCTAGAAGTAGTAAGAGTTAAGAGACTTAGTAGAGTTAGGAGTTAGAGACTTAGAAGAAGTTAGTAGGAGTTAAACTTAGTAGAGCTAGTTAGAGTCGGAGAGTTAGTAGAGAGTAGGAGAGTTAGATAGTTAGTAAGTAAGTAGTAAGGTAGATAGTATGATAGCACAGGGGTAGCATTAGAGATTAGGGCCTTAGAGAGTGGTAGAGAGTAGAGAGGAGATAGTGAGAGGAGCCGTTGGCGAGATAGAAGAGTGCGATTCAGGTGTGGGGAGAGAGTAAGAGCGAGTTGAGTTAGAGAGCGGAGTTAGAGTGGTGAGAGTGTTGGGGAAACAAAAGTTGTGTGAAAGAAGCGCACGATCGGCCCGACACGAGACGCCAGAGGGTAGTGACATCATACCCATAGGGAGCGGCCTGGAAAGCCGACTCCAAGAAAAAATAACTCCACCCCACACCCGATAGATAGATCGAGTTCCAGCGGAATTGAAGCGCACTTGAGGTTGATGCTATCTTCTCACCGGGAAGATAGCATGGTGGGGAGTGTGAGCGTATTCAATTCCGCCACACCAACCCCCATAAAGTGGGAAAGAGCGCCTTAAGCAATATTGGGAGCACGAGGTTGATTTCCAATCAACCTCGTGTCACCCCAATGAGATCGGGATGGGAAACCCCAGAGGACATACGCACAATGGGGGTCAGAGGTTACACCTCCGGGAGGGAGAGAGTGACAGCAGCGAGGGGAGAACACTCCCAGGGAGATGAGGGTGAGAAGTGAGTCATTAGCCAATGGGGGGAAGGCATCGGCTGAGTAGTGCAATACGGCCAACGGTGCAATACATATTACCGGTAACAGTGTCATTTCATTCAGTTATCCCAGTACAGCTAGAGGGCAGAGCGGTGACTTTCGTTACCGTCATTGCCGCTACCATCATTAGCAGTATTCAGTCAACTAAACATCAACTGTGCTACCTGTCAATATTATCTCATTTATACTATGCCATTATATCTATATTAACAATCAGAACGACAACCATAACAAACTCTTTCACTAGCGGCGGGGACGTGTAAGCGAATACACCGGATAAATCGGGATCCCCGGATCCCGTCACAAGTTGAATGGGGCTTCGTTAAAGGAAGAGTATGTATAATAATCTGAACGCCCCGAAATTAATTTATGGACGTCCCGAAATTAATTTATGGACGTCCCGAAATAAACTATATGGACTTCCCGAAATTAACTTATGGACGTCCCGAAATTAACTTATGGACGTCCCGAAATTAATTTATGGACGTCCCGAAATTAATCTATCAACCAATGAAAAAACTAATTAATGGACGTCCATAAATTATTTTCGGGATGTTAATTTCGGAAATTAATTTCAATAATATTTTTTTTTATAATAAAATTTTTTTTAAATATTTTTTTACAATGTATAACGCGGACACTGCGGGGTGACTACAAAACAAAGACCCAATTATAAAGACCTGCATAATCTTGTTACATGTGTTAACTTTCGTTAATTGTTTTGAATCCCCCGTCACGCCTCTGTAACTTGCTCCTTTACTAACCTGCTCCTTTAAATAGCAATGGTACATAACGCTCATTGTGACCTGTACAAAACAAAGAGGTAAAGTCGCGTTACGTCCCAAAGAGCGTTAGGTTCCAAAGAGCTTTAGGTCCCATTGCCAGAGAGCGTTAGGTCACATTGCCATTTAAAGGAGCAGGTTAGTAAAGAAGCAGGTTACAGAGGCGTGTTGGGGAACCAAAACAATAAACGAAAGTTAACACATGTGTTTTGTATTTGTACAGGTCTTTATCATTTGGGTCGTTGGTCGTTGTTTTGTAGTCACCCGACACTGCGGTGTTGCGTGGGGGCCACCAATCCACCCACCCACACTCAACTCCAAACTTCCTTGACACTAGGATGCTGAGTGAAAGCGTCTGAAACTACTACAGGGACATACTATGGGCTTGCGACTAGGGACTGGCGCCCTTGAACATGTAAACTGTAGTACCTACTGTACCAACCTTAAAGTGACCTGTGGGACCAGCCCATTATTAGTGAGGTCGGCATTTTTCTTTATCCTGCCGCTCTCTTTGTATTACAATAGCATACAGCTAACCAATGGCAATGGTCTACCCCCAGTGCGGGAAAGACAAGCTGGCTACCATTGAAATGAATAGGGGAAGGATAATATGGTGTGTTCGTGTTCCCATCCTAATGTCTGTCGTCTTGGCTCAGCTAAGTTAAAACAGAGCCACAGCCTACAATAGAGCTTTACCTAAATACACTTCCAGTGAGCCAAGCAGTAGTGGCGGGTTAGCTCCAAAATGCCCATGTAGGATTTCTTCGAAAAAGGACCAATTGGTTGAGTTACGAGTTACAGTGAAAAAGTATTCATGATTAGATTTTGCTTTGAACAGGAGAAACAGTACCTTCTTGTATAGTTCATATGTGTACATGTGTTAATTATTAGCGTTGGGCTTATTTCTATGTATTTTTGCCTGTATTCTATGTATGTCACGTGAAAACATGCAAGGCCACTAGCGTCCAGTTTAAAAAAATGAAAACAGGATTCACATTCCGAATTATCTACTAATTCCCCCCCCCCCCCCCCCCCCCCCCATGCACACTCACCATATAGGTCCAAGTATGATTCACACATGACCTTACATAGCCATCACACCTCTCTTGAGCCACGGTAAATAATATTAAATCCAGCGAACTTCTAATTAACTCCAGCGAAATTAATTATCAATATATTAATTATATTCAACGCAGATACACAGATAAAACACAATAATTATTTATTACATGGGAAAAAAAGTTAAAATGTTTTCCCTATTAATTCTCGAGGCATTATATTTACCGTGTGCGAGCGAGGTTAATAAAGGGTCAAGAAATAATATTGAAAATAAAAATGTTCTATGTTTACCTTACAAAATGAAAAATAAACGTGCGAAATTATTAAAACAGTAGTGTCCTACTCGAACGGAACGGAACTGTCCGGGGGGGGGGGGGGGGGGGGGGTTGGGGAGGGAATGTCCGGAAATCGAAGCCTTTTTCTATCTGCCAACATCCTGGGCTTTACTTACACTCAGCCTCTATTCACTGGCTGTGATTGACAAGCCAACTTGCCTCAGAAGTTCCTTTCATGAATGCCGCAATTTATATTTGGCCATTTTGGTCGTTTTGGCCGCCAAAATGACCAAGTTAATGTTTATTGGGATTGGGACTGTAGGTAACTGCAGTCGGTTTAAGACCTCACAAAACTCAGTACTCAGTCTGACGTCTAGAATATATTAACCTAAGTATCAATCAGGAAGAAAGTATTATATATAATAATACAAAAGGGCTGAAGGTTTTCATTTTCAGCCATTTCTAAAATGTTTTCATTTTAGGCCACTAGCGGTAGACTGGAGAACTGTCCACGGATTAAGCGTGCCCACAAGGACACAGCCTGTTTTGTATTAGGCGTACGTATATACCAAGATTCAGCTTAAACGGATCAAAATCAAGGAGTCGGGGAATATTTTCAGAAAGTTTTGAATATTTTTCTCTTCTGAATTATAATTTATTTAATTTATGAATGAGCCCCTGTAAATAATAAAAACATTAATTATTGAATTTGTCTCGTTCTCTCATCAGTTTTAATTTTGTTCATCAAGATTTTCAGTAGCCTATAATCCTCTATCTGAATCTGAAACCGTTAAAACAACACATTTAATGTAACTTTTAATTAATAAATAATTGTTACCCCCCCCCCCCCCCCCCCCCATGTGGCGGCGGCAGGTGGCGCCCCGCCCCTGGGTTAAACTAATTTGTACTTGTCGTGGAACAGGTACCGGTAGGCCTTCAAGACAACTCAGTTCCTTAACCTATCCGTCAACCTTATTCTGTATTCCAGTATTCGGTAGTACCGATGTACCGGTAATCATGCAAAATGCAATAATAAGATGTCATCAATCATTCAGACAACGGAAGTAACGCAAACAGAAACAGTCACTCCGACAGAATCTGATGCACCGCAGCAGCCCAAACTTCATCTTACGCTGAAACAACCCGAACAACCGAAAACAAGCGAGTCGGGGCAGTCGTCCTCGGGGTCGGGGCAGGTTCGTTGGACCGAAGATACCATCGATAACGAGCATCTGGGCAGAAGGAAATCAAAGTGCTGTTGTGTTTATCATAAACCTAAAGACTTTGACGAGAGTTCAGATGAAGAAGGCAGCAATAAACAGTCTAAGAAAGGAAATGAGCCAGTAAACAGTGATTGCTGCGAAGGGAAACATTTAGGCCGCGAAATAAGGGAATAAATCCTTTCCGCTATCATCAGTAGTTAAATCCTTGTGCATTATTTATTGTTTGCATTCCAACAACTGATTTTTAATACAGTAATAAAATGTCTGCAAGTAACGCGAAATTGTGTAGATTATTAGACCGTATTGTATTAGAACTTCTCGCTGACGCTGACACTATTGTCGACATTCGCAGACACATCGACCGACATATGTCGGACGGATTCCTTCATCTATCTAAGGCGCGATGTATCAGCGGCGTTACCGCGGTCAGCGCTACTCAATTTGATAATCGCGAACTCAATCCCGGAAAAGTCGTAACGCTATCCGAAACCCTTGACGGAGAAACCGCGGTTACGTTGGAGGATTGTGGCGTGAACGGTTCGGGAAATACGGGGGTGAGGAAACGTTTAGTTAATATCGAGGAAGTGCGAGGGGATAGAACGTCGGAACAGGAGGAAGTGCGAGGGGATAGAACGTCGGAACAGGAGGAAGTACGAGGGGATGGAACGTCGGAACGCGGTAATGACGTTCTGCGTTGGTTCGGCGTTCTGGTTCCGCGTTCCCTCCGACAATGCCAATCCTCCTTCGTCCAGGTCGTCGCGCTGATCCCTCAACTCGCCCAGACCCAGATGCGATTCGCGAGAAACTATAAGAAGTTCCTAGAAACCAAACGCATTGATGTCAATTCGTTGTCAACTCAATTAGAATCAGCTAATCTTAGCGAATAGCTGTAGAATGCAGCTCTACGGTTTAGTAACCGCTTCTATGTGCAGAAGCTTTATGTTATAAATTTAATTTAATTTAATGTTTTATTATTAACTATTTCATTTACAATGAAAAACTAAAAAACTTTTTTGTCCGCCTTATTTATTCGCATTTTCGTGAAATAGTAAAACCATATCTTTTTCGAGGCCGAGGAAAAAAAAAATTTTTCTTTTCGAGGAAATTCGGATTTCAAAGAGGATAAATAATACTTTATTGTTAGCGAGTTTGACAAAAAATGAACACTTTTTTTGTCAACAATAAATATTTACGCTGAATACGGCCATTTTCACACAATGTTGTACTTAATTTTGTTAGATTATGTCAACAAATCGGCGTTCGTAGTGTTTAATTATTAGTTTTAATATTAATATGTAGGAAAATTAATAAAATTTATATCCTTTTTATGCAATTAATCATTGTTTCTGTAACAACTGCACTCAAGGACTTCTAGAACATAATTTATTCAGGACGTTGCACTTAGTTAACTCCTGTTTGTTTTATTTGAAGGCTGATTTTTTCTAGCCTTTTAGTTCACTTTAATACTGGACTGGATGGCTTCAAATTTTATGGGTACTACTGCGATTTGGGCAGACCCCTACCAAATTACACAGTAGTACCAAGATAGCTAGCTAGCTGTAACATGTTCAAGAAATTGTTCACAAAAGCAACCAAAAAACTAGTAGTAAAAAATAATTTGGTAGGGGGGTACTACTGTGGCCCGGGTGACGAAAATGTGTTAATAACGTTGGTTTTTGTGTTCTGGAACATTTTTAATTTGTATTATTTTGTTTTACACATTCTTAAGTGCGTTTATTTTATATTTATACGACTAGCTATAAAATGGCAGGTGGTGGCGGTGATATAAGACACCACTATCCTAGACCTAATCGGCATGATCTGAACGTGGAAGAGTTGGTTTCTCAGATTGGAGATGAAGGTAATGCTATAAAATTCATGCAACGAGTGGGTCTACTTCCGAAAGATAACGCGCAAAGTACATGTACTGCAGATTCTTGTGAGTTTCCCTCAAAGATTGTAACCTATGTTAGACACTGTTTTCCACGTCTGATGTGGCTCTGCAGTTCTCCAAAGAGGCATCGCCGGTCTGCACGTGTTGAAACATGGTTCGCAAACAACTCAAATCTATTGGTGAAGCAAATTATCTGGCTGATGTTCTTCTTCATCATAGAAACAACTATGAAGGCTATTAACTACTAACTATGAACAACTCACCGTCTACTTGGTGGAATAGTTGGTTAGATCAATGATCACACGATGGTTGATTGGGCCAACTTTGTACGTGAATTAATGTACAAGGACATGAAGGAGGCAGACCCAATGGACGGCCCAGTAGAATCGATTCAAATCGATGAATCACTGTTTCGGGGTCGGAGGAAATATATGCGCGGGAGGAAGCTGAAAGGGGCCATCCATAAATGACGTCACGTTTTTTAAAGACATTTTTGAACCCATCCCCCCTTTCGTCACAAATCATCACGAAATGGCCACCCCCCCCCCCCCCCCCCCCACCTTCCCCTATGTCACGTCACACTATATAAAATTAAATTATTACTCTTATATTATTAGAACAATAAATCTGGAATAAATTTGTCAACTATAAACTATAGATATAAACTAACATTACAAATTACAATAATACGAGTTTTTCAGACATGCTCCCATGGGCACTGCAGGTGGTCTGCCATGCTTATAATGGCCATTGGTGGGACATCAGCTACTGGGTATGTGTTCGCAGGGGATCGGCCTCCGCTTTACAGGACATTGCTTTCGCCGTGAGGACCAGCCAGTGCATAATCTTGTACTTTGTAGCCTCATGGAGTGAATAAGCATACAGCCCATGACTTTCTTGAGACGCATCTTAAAGGACACTGGCCTTAAAGATGCGGATGATCTAGCAAATGTCATGGGTGATAGGGAGTTGTGGCGGTGCAATTTTGTTGACAAGCCGGCACAGCATTCTTAAAAATGCAGCTGCAATGCAGCATTACATCAGCGCTGCAAGGAATTATGGACGAGCAGTTGATGGGCCATGGATTTTTGGGCTAGTCCATAAAAGAGCTGATAAATCAGTCGACATGCGGATGTTCCATGTGCAGCGACGTGACACAGAAACACTACGACCGGTTGTTGAACGCCATATCAAAGGTGGAACGACAATTATGTCAGATGAATGGTCAGCATATTGCGGTCGGCGAGTTGGTATCATGAACAGGAGGGATCAGTGGCAGTGCAGCGATGGAAGTGGGGGCTACACGCACCTCAAAGTGAAGCATGCTACCAAGGGAAAGTGGCGTTTTGTGAACCCAGCAACCGGGGCTAATACCCAACGTATAGAAGGGATGTGGCGCCATGCTAAATTCGCAATTATGCATCGAAAGAAAAGTGCTGAGGCAAACATTGAAAATCACTTGGGGGAGTTCAGATGGCGTGGACTTCATGTCGAGACACCGTTTCTTGATCTGATTGACCTTATAAAAGCAAACTATTAACTGAAAAGTGACTCAGTAACATATTTTAATTAAAAATCTTATGGCTAATCATTTTAATTACAACTCTACTAGCTAATCATTATGTATAAAATAAAAAAAATAAAATAAAATCACAAAAAAAACACATAAAAAAAACACATTTTCGTCACCCGGGCCACAGTACTACCGTAACCGCTATTTAATAGCTCTTTTAGTTTTCAAGTTATGTAAATTTCCATTTATGGAATCCTATTGAAATTACTATTACTACTGTATGTATAATGAAAGGTCGATTATCTCCAAATATTTTTTTCATGAAATTGTCAACTTAAAAACCCTACTACTTCTACAATTTTTGAGTAATTAGTCTGAAACTTCCTGTGGGTGTCTAGATAGCCACCCTGCATAAAAGTATCAGGCAACTTTTCGAAATTTTTTGTTAATAAAATTTAATAATATTTATAACAAACCTAAAAATTAGCATAAATTTGCAGCACCACCTAGTGGTGCGGAATTATTTTCACACAATTTTGCCTGATAGTTATGTTGCCCCATCTTTGATCTATCATATAAAAAAACTTTCATGTGATTAGATTCAAAACTGTAAAAGCCTTAGGGTTTTAAGCGCAACCAAGTTATTTTTATTGTTAACTAGTATTAACTAATATTAAATACCGAAAAGTAAGAATTTTCTGAACTGTCATGTAGAATAGAATCCTAGGTACCTATATGCCAAATTTTAGCCAAAACCAAACAATTTTGAAACGCTGAGAGTGATAAATCGAAGAGTTGTCCGAAAATGGTGTACCCCCCCCCCCCCCCACCCCCCCTTAATTAATGAAATGATGTACGAAAAAAATGTTAAATTGTACTTTTTGCATAGTCAATATCACCACTGACTTCATTGCAACATTTTTCAAAAAAATATTGTGTTCTAGAACATTAGCTAATCGACTAGCTAGTAATTTTCAAAACATGATTTATTCTATATTAACATTTTTTTTGATTTATTATACATACCATACGTCATACTATCAACACTGATAGATAGATTTATTTATACATTATGTAAAAACAATAACAAATACACCAAACAATGTACCGGTATAAAGGTATTGTCCAACATAACATATAGGATTACCCCTAAGGCTTTGCAGCTTATTTCCAAGGGGGTCCTTTATGTTACTTGGTTACAAATACAATATTACACTACGCTAACCTAAAACCAATATAAACGTACTTACACTATGTACATGTACAACTTTACCGAGAGCGTGACAATGCCCGACTCAACGATAAAGATGTAATGTACAGAACAATTTATTAAAAACGTAATTACAGTGTACAACTTTACCGAGAGCGTGACAATGCCCGACTCAACGATAAAGATGTAATGTACAGAACAATTTATTAAAAACGTAATTACAGTGTACAACTTTACCGAGAGCGTGACAATGCCCGACTCAACGATAAAGATGTAATGTACAGAACAATTTATTAAAAACGTAATTACAGTGTACAACTTTACCGAGAGCGTGACAATGCCCGACTCAACGATAAAGATGTAATATACAGAACAATTTATTATAAAACGTAATTACAGTATAAATAGTAAATAATAATGAGTTTATATAAAATATAAAATGAGTTTAAAATCGGGATCTATACTACTTATCATATCATTTACATAGCATACAAAAAGCAGAGGACCTAATATACTACCTTGCGGTATACCACAGGTAATCTCTTGTACAGTAGACTGCGATTTGCTAATGACTACAGTTTGACCTCTGTCTGACAGGTAGGACTTGAACCAGTCTATAGAACCTACACCCATCAGGCCTAACTTACCAAGCAGAATTTCGTGATCTACTGTATCGAAAGCATTTTGTAGGTCCAACATTACCATACCAGTATATAAACCCTCTGCGTTATTACGAACTTAAAACTGTAACTTAAAATACAGAAGGAGTGAGTCAAATTTATCGTCTTTCTCCCCACTAGCTACCATAAATAAATAAATATTTTTGCAGCGGGATATTAGAACATTATGTCAACAAACTGCTTAAATATAGCTATTAAATTGTTTTTAAACCCTAGCTAGATTAAAAATACTATATTTATCTACCATAGAAAAACATATTTTTTTGACGCCGGATATACCGTATTCTAGATCATTAATACATGTCAAAAACTTCGCATAGAAATAGTTGATACATTTTTATAAACACCTAGCTAAACCAAAAATACTATCTACCATAATAAAAAAATAATATATTTTTTGCCGCGGGATATGTTCTAGAACATTAATTTCAAAACTGCTTAAAAATAGCTCTTAAAAAAAGGAATTCGGAACTGTCTTAAATTAGCTAATATTGTGTTCTAGAACGCAATATTTTTTTGAAAAATGTTGTGACTTGTGAAGAAGTTAACGATGGTAATTTACTGGAGTTCTAAATTAGTCATAATATATATAATGCCGATATATTTCATAAAAAATTTTTAGAAAATGCGACTGCATAAGGAAGGAACTGTTCCCTTTGAGAACTTCTATTTCTAGAACATTTTTAAATTTATGGATTCTGATTTATTACATAATTATTTTAATAGCTAATGGTAGCTAATAATTAAATACTTCTACCATGAAAATCACTAGATAAGATACCATGATAAATTTGTTGTAATTAATATTTTAAATTTGATATTTAAATAAACGGCCCTCGTATTTTTCCGACATCATTCGGGCCGTCACGCTAAAAAGTGCTATTTTATGAACAATGACATATAATATAGTTAATAATGCACCAAAAACATGACAAAAGCAGGATTAAAAAAACTACAGTGGAGGTACAGTAGGTGCATTGGCCTGAATAAATAAATACCATATAAGTTTACTGTTACCGGTATTAAGTTAGTGATTACTATCACTATCACCACCAGAACGTTGATAAGTTGACATAATGTAACAAACAAACCGTCTAATGTTCGTTCATTTTTCATACTTTATTGCATTAAAATATATAGAGCTGATGGTATCACTAAGTTATTTAATATTAATATTCTATAATATTGTAATTGGTCTAACGAAATTACCTTCCTATTTTACTATTTCGCTTTGCTGTTATTTCACGTCACAATGGAAGAAATTTCGATGGACTTTATAAAGTGACTTTCAAGAAATAAAACGACATATATAAACAGTGGCAAAAAGTAGTCTTTATCTCTTATTTTGTCAAATATTTACCAAATAATTAATATCATTCGACAAAAAATTTACTTATTTAATTTTTACCCACTTAGAAGATAGTTATTATTTTAGTAAAATATGTTGTTTTCTTTATATATAAGATTCGAATTACATAATGCTATCTAACATGTAGCTGTAATAGGGTTGGTGCGCGAAAAAATTGTTGGGCTAGAAACAATTGAATAAGGGGTAACAAGGTACAGTGAATCGAGTGACGGGGTGTGTTTTTTGTAAAAACACGTGGAAACGGTCGAAATGGCGGGATAATTTAAGCGCGGGAAGTCAATTTTGAAAATCGGCTGTGATTGGCTGCTGCATATTAGACGTCATTTCAAAGTGATCTGATAATTTCTTATATTGGTTTCTATGGAGGGTGATTTTAGATCCATTCAAATACACATTTAATCTTTTCACACGTGGCTTATATCAATTGAAAGCGGAGAGTCTTGCGCGTCTTCTGACACTGCAATTAATTAAATTCATGGTGAATCACCATGAATTCATTCATGATTCATTCATTCATTCATGATTCATTTTATCAATGTTCATCACCATTGGTGATGAACATTGATAAAATGAATCAATTCATGATTATAAACTCGCAGATTGCCTGACCGGTATGCAAGTAGTACTAAACCACTCAGCCCTATCAACATATCAGCCTATTGCATGGCAGTATTGCAAAGTAACTTAATTAAGTTAAATGTGTACCGCTCAGCGGTAGCGTAAGAGTGGTGCAGCGGTAGGTTTTACTTAACTTAATGAACTTCAGCAACAATATAGCAATAGGCCTACTCCGATACTGCAATGCAATATGATGCTAGGGCTGAGTTGGTGAGTGCTTGCATACGGATTTAGGCAATCTACCAATTTGCTTTTTTTTTGGTGTTAAAAGAAGCGCAATGGACGCGCAAGACTCTCCGCTTTCAATTGATAAAAGCCACGTGTGAAATGGTTGCGACTCTTGACAAAATTTAATTTCATTAATTTAGGAATGTTATGGGATAGTACTCTACACGAATCTTGACCGAACTGGACCGCAAAATGAAAGATAATCCAAAAACAACATCCATGCAGACAAGTGAAAATAAGTATTGAAATTAATATGGTCATTTCATACTTTGTAAATTTAGTTGTGTTTAAATTATCGCTAAATTAAGATTACTTTCTTCTAACACTGATTTTACTAGTCTACCAGTCAGTCGCATTTCATGTGCCGAACTGAAACGTTAATATATAATCTAACTGTAATTGCATAAACTTGATATTTCGGATTACTGGAATAAGAAATGAAGGGTATAACTTTTCGCCGTATCCGTATCCGTATGCATTTGCCGTATCCGTATGCACATGCACATACGCGTATGTGCGTATGTAATGGATTCCTATGGATAATAATCCGTATGTGATTTTAAAGATTAGGCATTGCGGACCAGTAAGAAGTGCACAGCACACATGCAGACTGAAGACAGGTAGGCCTACTTAAAGCTAAGTGATTTAAAGAGTGTGGCTGCCGCTACCTAATGGCAAATAAACATTGTAGGTCCAGGATGAGTGACATATGATGTTCTTCAGCCCCGGGATGCGCCACAGCGCTTGTTTTATTGTACTAACTGACACCTGGCCGCCCGGTTGGAATTAGATTAATTACTGGCACCCGGTTGCACTCGCTGACACGTGGTTTGACTAACTGGCACTAGGTTGGTCTTGTTGGCACTTGGTTGCATATGGTTAACTATATAATGGCCCCGAAACAGCGAAAGTAAAGGTACATATATTTTATGTTAATAAATTCACAAATAAGTACAGACTGACACGACGGTTTTCAATATCTGTGCGAATGTTTATTCCCTTAGCATTCTCATTGCTGCTTCTATCAGTCTACAGTATACTATGTTAGTGCCATATAGTGTAGCAACCAACAACATTCTATAGCCAGGTTGGTGGAAAAACAGTTCAAAAATAAATAACGGTTGGTTAGTTTCCCAAGCGGCGTCAAGAAGAGTTAACGGGTTAATACAGTAGGTACTGCACTGCTGGCGCATCCCGGGGCCGGCGGACACCGGCTGTCACTTATCCTGGACCTGTCCTGCATTGTTTATTTGAGATAATGTAGCGGCAGCCACACTCTTTAAATCACTTAGCTTTAAGTAGGCCTACCTGTCTTCAGTCTGCATGCGTGCTGTGCACTTCTTACTGGTCCGCAATGCCTAATCTCTAAAATCACATACGGATTATTCTCCATAGGAATCCATTACATACGCGTATGTACATACGGATACGGCGAATGCATACGGATACGGATACGGCGAAAAGTTATACCCAGAACTGAATACACCAAGATTTAAAACAAAACTGAAAGTATAATTTGTAAATTGAAATCGACATCAGCATTGATGATTGGCAGCGCATGGGATGTTTGCGAGCAGAACGCGCACTTTAAGCCCGAGCGGAGGCGGAGGCGGAGTGCGAAACTCAACTCACGGCGGACCCAACGAATAGACTCGGCGTACTGCCGTCGTGGTTGGCGAGATATTCAACTTCCACTAGTACGTCTCAGCTCAACTCAACGCTCTCTTAGTTATCTTGGTCCGTCTATTTGGAACGAGATCCCGGTGATGATTAGGAAAAAAAAACAATAGCAATGTTTTCAAAAAACCTGAAAAAGCACCTCCTACAGCACCTATAAAATATTTTTATTGCAAATAAAATTTACAAATTTGACACTTTTCCCTATTTATTTATTATTATTATTATTATTTTTTTTTTTATTTTTTTTTTATATACTGGATACTCTTGTGGAAAATTTAAAATTTAACTTCCTGACCTATATAAGACTTCACAAAAATTGCCGCCCGTAACACCCTAACTATTTTTACTTAAAATTGTATAAAATAAATTATCAATAACTGTTCTCTGAATCTACTCTGTTTTGGTCAATTAATTAATCATCATTCCTATTTAAATAAAATCGCCATCATTCACTCTTTCAATTTCAAATTTTAGTCTCAACCAAGTAGGTATCGGTCAATAGTATCACAATAAATTTAGTTAATGGTTCTATAAATATTTCATTTTTTGGGCCGGAGAGTATTTAAGGATATAAAAAAATGTGTCATAATATAAATACCCAAGGTAGTAAAATAATACTTCATGTCTGATACTTACTTAGCTTAATACCTGGCTGATTGCGTCCACTAGCTCCAGGCTATTAGCAGTCAGCCAGCTTCAGTCATCATTTATAACTATTGATTTAATTATGAAGGTGTATTGCAATTTCTTATTTGTTTGATTGGAGAAATAAATATAATGAATGAATGAATATGAGCGAGAAACCACCGCAAGCACCTGGATCCCCAGAAACTGCAAACAGAAACGTCGAGGCAGGTTTGCACGTCAGTGGAGTGTAGAATAAAAGCCTACGGTGGAGTGTAGGCCTATTTAGTGATTCTAAATATTTCAATTAATTTTTATTTAATTTTTTTTATTCAGTTAATTATAAAAGTAATATTCTTCACTTAAAAAAGAAAATAAAGAATTGTAGAATAAAAATTGATAGCGGTTATTTTAATAAATTAATGGCTGCTGGGGTCCATCGGTTAGTGACTATCAAACAGTGGGCACCGGCAGCTATATATCCAAAATGTATTCAAAGTGATTTAAAAAAAATCCACAAGGTGAGGCAATGTCGGCACCTGATAATGTTATTCTACAATAAATTCCGCGTCAGTTGATTAATAGCAAATCTAGTGTACCCCCTGTCTCTATTGGGTTTAATGAATATTAATTAAACAATGTAGAAGGTCACTCATTGTCTGTCACTGATATTCTATTTGTTAAAAAAATACGTTTTAGGCTGTGCATTAACTCACATAAATTTCACATAAACTTCACATTTTATATAGGAAAACGCATTGAGGTAATTTAGTCCCGGTTTCTCTATTTCCTATCTCGTGGTGTGGGTTAGAAGGCGCAAAGAGGAAAATCGATGTGGATTTTTTAAAAATATCGCAGCTTATTTAGCTAAATTGCGACTAATTAATGTTTAAGGACTTTTGAAATGGCAGTTAAAAGGTGTACTCATAAGAATTTGATACCTGTATTTGAAATTCGTTAAGAAACAGCTGATATACCCCGGGAGGTCTAACATTGTTGTATTCTTCGCAATGTTGAAGCGAAATTTGCTGATCGGTCAATATTTTGAAAAAAATCCCACCCTGGAGTTGCATCGCTCTGTAAAAAATATCCAATCTAATCATCACAAACAGTAGTTTTTATTAATTTCTAGAATTATACACATTGACATTCATCATTATTATATTCATAATCAACCTACTTTACAATATTATTTATTTATTTAAAAGACCAATCAATATGAACTAAAATTTGCACAAAATAATTGTGATTTAAAATAGTTAAAATAAGTTTTACAGTTGGTTTAATAAATTTTATCATTGCTGAACAGTTGGAACGGCAGCACCATCTTCCACTCCAATGTTCCTCCATCGAGCAGTTGGAACGGCAGCACCATCTTCCACTCCAATGTTCCTCCATCGAGCAGTTGGAACGGCAGCACCATCTTCCACTCCAATGTTCCTCCATCGAGCAGTTGGAACGGCAGCACCATCTTCCACTCCAATGTTCCTCCATCGAGCAGTTGGAACGGCAGCACCATCTTCCACTCCAATGTTCCTCCATCGAGTACGGGAGGAGCGGAAACAGGCGCATGTTGCGCGCAACACAGCAAAAGATAGTCGTGCTCGCACCCTTCCCTTAACTCGGTAGTAAGACTTCTCAGAGAGGATTTCGGAAAGTCGAGCCTGGGTCCTCGCGTATTCTGACCACCAGAGATGGTCTTATTAGATTGGCATCACATATCATCGGTTATTGCATTTCCTCCCTGCTAGCAGAAATATATGATATATTGCTAACACCTGTTCCGTGACGGCATGCATTGCATGTCTATAGTGTCATGCCATGCTGTACCATGCCATGACATCCAATCGCCAGTCTATGAAATAAACTGAGGCATGGTTGTCTCACAAGCCACCGACAGTAATGTCGGCATTGTTAATCTCTTTCACAATAATTGTCTTAGTATAATTATCAGGTTGTAATCTAAGATGGTAATTGGAATACAATGGATGTAACACACCGGCAACTTCAAACAATTACCCTATTACTTTGTATAGTAATTGCCGCCGTTGATAGCTTTTCAGACACTATTGTAAATGACTAAGTAATTGAACATGTCAAAAGTATATAAATACAAGTTTTTTCTAGCATATATTTCACGTTTGTTAGAAAGTTACTTGCTGTATTAAAAACTGCTCTGACCTAGGTCTTGCCTGCTGGTACTTTTCAGATTCAGCCCTTGTCCTGCTCTGATTCTGACCAGGTTCTGCCTTGCCCTTCACTTCTCTGTTTGTGGCCAGGCTGGTTCTGACCAGGCTCTGCGCCTTGCCCTGCTCTGGTTTTGGCCAGGCTCTGCCTTGCCTTTTACTTCTCCGTTTGTGGCCAGGCTCTGCTCTGCCCTGCTCTGGTTCTGACCAGGCTCTGCCTTGCCCTTCACTTCTCTGTTTGTGGCCAGGCTGGTTCTGACCAGGCTCTGCGCCTTGCCCTGCTCTGGTTTTGGCCAGGCTCTGCCTTGCCTTTTACTTCTCCGTTTGTGGCCAGGCTCTGCTCTGCCCTGCTCTGGTTCTGGCCAGGCTCTGCCCTGCACTGATTTTGGCCAAACTCTGCCCTGTCCTGCTCTGGTTCTCGTCAGGCTCTGCCCAACACTGCTCTGGTTCTGACCAGGCTCTGCCCTGTCCTGCTCTGGTTCGGGCCAGGCTCTGCCTTGCCTTTCACTTCTCTGTTTGTGGCCAGGCTCTGCCCTGCTCTGGTTCTGGCCAGGCTCTGCCCTGCACTTGTTTTGGCCAAGCTCTGCCCTGTCCTGCTCTGGTTCTGGTCAGGCTTTGCCCAACACTGCTCTGGTTCTGACCAGGCTCTGCCCTGCCCTGCTCTTGTTTTGGCCATGCTCTGACCTGCCCTGCACTTGTTCTGGACTGATTTATGTCCTGCGCACTTCTCTGGTTGTGGCCAGGCACTGCCCTGGCCTTCTCTACCATGCTCTGGTTCTGGCCAGGCTCTGCCCTGCCCAACCTAGGCCTGCTCTGGTTCTGACAGGCCCTACCCTGCCCTATACTCTGGTTTCTGGCACAAGCTCTGTCCTGCCCTGCTCTGGTTCTGGCCAGGATCTGCCATACCCTGCTCTGCTGACCAGGCTCTGCCCTGCCCTACCCTGCCCTGCTCTGGTTCTGGCCAGGCTTTGCCCTGCCCTGCTCTGGTTCTGGCCAGGCTCTGCCCTGCTCTCGTTCTCGCCAGGCTCTGTCATGCCCTACCATACCCTGCCCAGCTCTGGTTGTGGCCTGGTTCTGCCCTGCCCGGCTCTGGTTCTGGCCAAGCTGTGTCCTGCACTGCACTAGTTCTTTCCAGACGCTGTCCTGCCCTGCTCTGGTTCTGGCCAGGCTCTGCCCGGCCCGGCCCAGCCCTACCTTGCTCTGGTTCTGGCCAGGCTCTGCCCTGCCCTACCCAGGCCTGGATCTGGCCGGGATCTCTTCTGCCCTGCTCTGGTTCTGATGAGGCTCTGCCATGCTATGGTTCTGGCCAGGTTCTGCCTGCCCTGGTTCTGGTCACGGTGCCCTGCACTGCACTAGTTCTGGCCAGACTCTGTTCTGCCCTGCTCTGGTTATGGCCTAGACCCCACCCTGCCCTGGTTTGGATCTGCAAGCTCTGTCCTGCCCTGCTCTGGTTCTGGCCAGGCTCTGCCCTGACCTGGTTCTGGCCAGGATCTGCCCTGCCCTGCTCTGGTTCTGACCAGGCTTTGCCCGCCGCCTGCCCTGCTCTGTTTCAGGCCAGACTCTGCCCAGCCCTGCTCTGGTTATGGCCAGGCTCTGCCCTGCCCTGCCCTGCTCTGGTTCTGACCAGGCTCTGTCCTGCCCTGCACTGGTTCTGGCCAGGCTCTGTCCTGCTCTGGTTCTGGCCATTCTGGCCTAGCTCTACCATGATTCTGGCCTAGTTCTACCCTGGTTCTGGCCTAGCTCTACCATGATTCTGGCCTAGTTCTACCCGGGTTCTGGTCTAGCTCTACCACGATTCTGGCCTAGCTCTGCCCTAGTTCTGCCCTGGCACTGCCATGGTTGTTGCCTTGCGCTGCCATGGTGCACTGTTTCTGTCAGACCCTTCCATGGTTCTGGCCAGACACTTCCCTGGATTTGGCCAGACCCTTCCCTGGTTCTGGCCTAGTTCTGCCCTGGATTTGGCCTAGCTCTGCCCTGGTTCTTGCCCCGGCACTGTCCTGGTTGTTGCCTTGAACTGACGTGGTGCACTGCTACGTGCCAAACCCTTCCCTGGTTCTGGCCAGACCCTTCACCGGTTCATGCCTAGTTCTGTGCTATGCTGGTTGTTGCCAAGCACTGGCGTGACACTGCCCTGGTTCTGCCCTTGCTCTGCTTTGAATCTGGACTGGCGCTGTCATATGGTTTCTGGCCAGATTATTTGCCAAAACATTGAAGTAATTATTTATACAGTATTTTAACATTTATTAAAAATCACTTAATATTTTATACAGAATTTCAAGGATACCAGGATCAAATTATTACTCAGCGACAACAAATAGAGACAAAATGATCTACTTTTTGCTTATAATCTCTACGATTGTGGTGTGTGGGCTAACAAAACCCACTGAGTTTGATACTGAAGGTAATAACTTGTAATGTGCTATGCAACATACCGTACCAACTTGCTGTTAAATAAAAGTACAAGTTATGAGTCGCATAGAATACCTCCCATTATTGAATTAGCTAATTAAAGTTAAATATTTGAATTACTTATTCCTATTCGTCTTATATACTAATTTTCAGATTGCGATTAAGATTCTCTTGATTTGGAGTGTACACCGCATGTCCTGGAATATAGTGTCGCTATTCATGTACCAACACCCCCCATCCCCCCCCCCCCCCCCCCCCCCCAATTTTTCTACAAATCTTAATTACAGGTAGATTGCATGAAATTTGAATCAGAGATAGTTTCATCTCCCGACTACTAACTCGGTGAGCCAGAATTTTTTTTTACTTTTGCTTTCAATCTTTAGCTACACCTACAAGCGTTTGACCGCAGTTATTCTTACAATGTAGGTGTGCTTTCTAACAGTAGGCCTACCAACAAATCACTATAATGTTGAATAATAACTGCGGTGTAACTGGTGCAATATCGTCAGAGACACTTTTTTCAAACACATCCTTTCTGCCTTTAGATATTACATATACGTGATATATTTTTTGGATTTTATTGTTATACTGTAGTTAGGAACCGAAGGTTACTTTCTGTAAGAATTTGATGTAATAGTAGTAATATTTTGAAGCGAAATAACATAAAAACGGCTCTAACGATTTTGTTAAAATTTTGCATAACGCAATGTTTTGATGACCACTATCGTTTCCCGCTGGTCCCATGTCTGTCCATAGAATGTGGGCTCGAAAAATAGTCATAAACGAAAAAACGCCATAGGCGCAATGATAAAACACCAGCTGGAGCGCATGAAAAATGTATAGAGGTCCTAGTGATTCTATTCAATAGAGAAAGGGCCAACTAACAAGGATGTACTTTCTGTGCCAAGTTTTTATTTAATCACTCACTCTTTCAACCCAGACTATAAGCAAACATTTTGGTTAGTTTGTAATCTACTATTATCCCATCAGCTGAATAACTCTTCCCCGTGCTTCCTAAGGGAATATCTACAAGGTGGTGGTGGGTTGTGGGTCAGCGGAATGAATTTTAGTTACACACATAGTGCTGGTTACCGTTAATGGTACTATACTCAGCTAATAATAAAATAATAATTGATGTATTTAAAAATCCGAGAGGGAGGTGAGTTAATGACTTGCTTGGCAAACATTAATTATATTAATCTGTCAAACCAGAGGGAATACAGAGTGGGGAAAGCTGTCCACCTGAATGACTTTTTTTAGTTATAGAGTAGTGTACACGAGTGAGGCCTAACTCTCTCAGCGAACAATTATAATTATACTATGACTAGTTATATATTCTGATATTGGCTTCCGACACACACATACACTGAAACCTACACCTAAGTTCGCTGGTTATTCGCAGTTCTGACTCGCCATATATGAACCTAACTGTAGGGTACTTTTGGTAAACTATACTATTAGGAACAGATTATGAGATATGAGATTCTTTTCCCTAAATTGAGAATTTAACATTGAGGCGGGATATTAATTCGCCAAGGTGGGTTTTGCGTCCACTTCCACCCCTGTCTCCTTTGTTCACTACCTTGGTGCAATTTTTTATTATAAATGCTGAACATACGTGCAAATTACAGTATTAGTATAGGTAGTGCTGACTGATACTGGGTGCTCATATTTGCAACCATTTGTAACAAATTGTAACCAGGGACATCAATTCGTGACAAGGTGCTCATATTTTTAACCAAACACATTGATTCGTAATGCGGAAATACAGATTTGTAACCAGGCGCTCAGATTCGAAACTGGTTTAGAGTTAGATGATATCCTGAAAAAAATAGTTAGCGGCTTATGGCCTGTAAAAATATTTGTTTCGGTTTGGTTTAACTTCGGTTCCTTCACGGCGTCTCGACGCCGTCTTTAATTTTCAATATTTTACTTGTATTTTCAGATATCGACTTTTTGAACATGTCAGTAGAGAAGAGGTTTCTTTTAAAGGAATTTTGCTTTGACCTTTGTGACAGTCGCCCGAAGTTGATTGAATTTTGCGATTCACTTTGGTTCCTTGATGACAAATGCAAAACAGCAATAGGTGTTGGACGAGATACCTGCAGATCAATTCTGTGTTGAATTACCCAGTAACTGAAAAACAACAAAATGGTACTGTGGTAGATTAGCTGTTATTTTTGTTTTTGTGGAGGGCGTTTTCTAATAACCTGTTACCCGGTCTAACAACCTGTTTAAGTAATATAAACACAGATTACTGAGCACGTATTATTATATAATTATAATGTTTATATTTCTAGATGGTTTCAAATGTTTTGTAGTACTGTTGTTGTATTTGCTAAATATTATCTGAGTGCCCCTTATATATATTTTTTTTTTTGGGGGGGGGGGGGGGGGGGGGGGGGGGTTATTACAATGTTATTACCAAATATACAATACAATGGCACGTTATTCTAAACAAAACAATGAAACAATAGAACATGCTGTGCAGCCAAGTACCTAACTGATCTAGACTTTGCTGATGACTTAGGAGTACTCTCAGAATCACTAGAGGGAGCCCAACGGCTCCTCGGCTCATTAGAACAGGTTGCTTCTAGTGTTGGTCTTTTTGTTTACTCCAAGAAGAGCACAATTTTGACAGTAAACTTTGAAAGATTTCAAGTCTCTGACCGGATGAGCATTAGCTCAAAGGATGGTATGCTTGAGCATGTGGAAGACTTCTGTTACCTGGGATCATGGATCCGGAAGTCAGATGAGGACCTTCGAATACGTAAGGGAAAGGCATTGGCAGCCTTGAATGGGCTTCCCAGGATTTGGAAGTCACACGGAATTTATCAGAAACTTAAGGTACGATTATTTAGAGCAGCAGTAGTTCCAGTACTCCTTTATGGGAGTTCATGCTGGGCTCTAACTGCTGAGGACACCAAATCTCTGTGTGGCACATTCACAAGAATGCTACGCCGGGTTCACTGTTTATAAAGTATAAAGCACAGCATCTCTTTCCAGACACTACAGTATATAACATTGGAGGTATCACATGGGGGGGGGGGGGGGGGTATCACATATCATCATCACATTGGGGAGTTCCCCCAAGCTTGTTATTTTTCAGTTGATTGATAAGTTTTGAATGGTTCTCATCCTGAATTGACCATGTCATGGGATTATTTCCTTTTTTTAATTTCCTTTCTCGCAATCATTTTTTTTATTTAAAAAAATGTATTGTTAACAGACCTTGTAAATTGAATAATTATTTGCTAACATAAAATGCAAAGTGCACAGGTATTATAGCCTCGATGATCAAAATCAATTCTTCATACTAGACCATTACTCTTATTTTTATGGTTATTTATTATAAATAACAAATATGTTGGACATACTGTATTTACCAGTATAGTATTGAATTGCTAGCTGTTTAAATCGAATTGTCATATATAACAAATAGTGAAATTTTATAATAAAATTAAAAATTATCGACAGTCCATGCGTAGCGCATTCATCTACGCACAGGAATACGGTATATACTACGATAATAATGCGTATGATACGGGGTTGGGATCATTTGTAATACCAAGCATCACCATGCAGCCAAATCTGTTAGATTCGTTGCTCACTGCCACCACAGGGCGACCAACCTATCGCTTTACCTGCAATTTGGTTTTTGGAAACCTTGAGCTTACATATATACCTTCGCCGACTTTTCAAGGATACAGGTCTGGCGACTAAAGTTTTGAAGAGCTGACAGTTTGTCTGGTAGGGCGTAAGATAATTGACATTGCTAAACAAGTGGCCGTTAAATAATGTTATAGAAGTGCTGGTCCACCTTCAGTATCGTCGTGACTGTTATGTTTGATACTTACCTTACACAGTCCATTAGAAATAAGTCAGGTGCCCATATCGTTGGGTGGGTAAGTATACTAGTTACACACTGGGACGACCCGGATTCGAACACTAGACTTCCTTACAGGAAGCTTAGGTAATGAGCAATTACGCAATCTGCAACTGTTTTTGGTGGACAAAGAATAATAATGGTATGTTAAAATAAAAAACCATGTTCTGTTCTGCAAAATAACACTGTAAAATACCTAAATATTTTAATTTTTCTTAAAATCATATTCTATGAATTACATGCATTTAAAGTGATTTGAAAAATATTCCTCAAGGTGAGGCACTGGAGGCACCTTATCTAATATATATAAATATCGATTGTCTGTCTGTCTGTCTGTCTGTCTGTCTGTCTGTCTGTCTGTCTGTGTGTTTGTCATCGGCTATACAATCGAACCCATCTCGATGAAATCTCGCTTGCTATATCTCGTTAGAAAGGTCTCGCCCTAACTCGTTGCAACGTAATACTCAGAGTCGTCTGAAGTTCGCCCGTCTGCCGCTAGAGGGCGATTTTCGTGATTTTCGGGCGAAATTTATCGATTTATTTCGGCTCTTCTATCGGTAATTAATGATTTAGAGGGCTAACATTTATCCCACCTGGTATAAAATTAACATGGGTAGATTCGCCGTGTCCCATTCTCACAAAGTATTTATTTTATTCGAGTGTTTAATATAAATATGTATGATTATTTATTGATTAAAAATCAAATAGTGTATAAATATGTCATATTCGCCAAGCACGATCGAATTGGCCTATTCTTAGTGCTGTAGTGAATAGGGAAGGATTTTTTTCTGTATCATAGCAAAGTTAAGGTAATTATTGAAATCGCAGCTAGCTGGGCACAGATAAGGAGCAAGCCAGGCTGGAGTGTTGATTGGGGTGGGTTTGGGTTGTCTGTTGCGAACTGCTCAAGTGTAATTCTGCTTTCTCAATCATTGGCTGCATGGAAGGAGAGGTTTATAACATTTTTGTTTTACTGTTATGAATATTAAAAGTAAAATAATTATTTCTGTAGGCCTATACTTACTGTATTATTATTTTATCTAATATTATACATCTAATCTCGATGAAATCTCGCTTACTATAGCTCGTTAGATAGGTCTCGCCCTAACTCGTTGCAACGTAAGACTCAGAGCCGTCTGAAGTTCCCCCATCTGCCGCTAGAGGGCGAATTGTCCGATAGTGAAAACCTGATCTCATTGGGTTGTTTTTAATGCCTTTGAGCTGAAACTTGGTAGCTATATACTGCAGCATAGGCTGTATATTTCCGGAGTCACAGAGTTGTCTACAGTTCCCCAGTCTACCGTTAGAGGGCTAAATGTCTGAGAGTTAACATCTTCTCCAACTTTGTTATTTACAATCCGTTTAGACTGAAACTTGGTAGGCATCTACTACAGCATAGGCTGTATCTTTACTGAGTCGCAGAGTCGTCTACAATTCCCCAGTCTACCGCTAGAGGGCGAAATGTCTGAAAGTTAACATCTTCTCCAACTTTGTTATTTATAATCCATTAAGACTGAACTTGGTAGGCATCTACTACAGCATAGGCTATATCTTTACTGAGTCGCGCAGAGTTGTCTACATTACCCGCGTCTGCCGCTAGAGGGCGAAATGTATGAAAGTTAACATCTCCTCCAACTTTGTTATTTACAATCCTTTTAGACTGAAACTTGGTAGGCATCTACTATAGCATAGGCTATATCTTTGCGGAGTAGTAGAGTCGTCTACAGTTCCACAGTCAGCCGCTAGAGGGCGAATTGTCTGATAGTGAAAACCTCATCCCATTTGGTTATTTTTAATCATTTTGAGCTGAAACTTGGTAGGCATCTACTACAGCATAGGCTGTACCTTTACGGAGTCGCAGAGTTGTATACAGTCCCCCCATCTGCCGCTAGAGGGCGAAATATCTGATAGTGAACACCTCATCCCATTTGGTTCTTTTTAATCCTATTGAGCTGGAACTTGGCAGGAATCTACTACAGCATATTCTGTATCTTTACGGAGCCCCTGAGTCGTCTACAGTTCTTCAGTCTACCGCTAGAGGGTGAAATGTCTGAATGTAAACATCTACATCTACACCCATTTTGTTATTTACAATCTGTTTAAGCTGAAACTTGAAAGGCAGGCATTTTACTTCACCATAAACCCCATCTTTACCAAACTGCAGCGCCGTCTGCATTTCACCAGTCCGCAGGTAGAGGGTGGATCTGAAAGTGATCATTTTCTGGAAATTTTGTTATTTACAATCTGCCTAAAGTTGAAACTTGACAGTTATCTCTTATGGGGGTGGTGTTTTATTTAATGATGGTGTCTGTTCCGTATGCAGTTCTCAAATCTCCCACACATATTCATATATCATCTGCACGTGCACTAGAAAGCTGTGGCCCGAAGGGCCACAGGCTTTCTAGTCTAATATATATAAATATCGATTGTCTGTCAGTCAGTCAGTCTGTCTGTGTGTTTGTCATCGGCTATACAATCGAACCCATCTCGATGAAATCTCGCTTGCTATAGCTCGTTAGAAAGGTCTCGCCCTAACTCGTTGCAACGTAATACTCAGAGTCGTCTGAAGTTCGCCCGTCTGCCGCTAGAGGGCGATTTTCGTGATTTTCGGGCGAAATTTATCGAATTATTTCGGTTCTTCTATCGGTAATTAATGATTTAGAGGGCTAACATTTATCCCACCTGGTATAAAATTAACATGGGTAGATTCGCCGTGTCCCATTCTCACAAAGTATTTATTTTATTCGAGTGTTTAATATAAATATGTATGATTATTTATTGATTAAAAAACAAATAGTGTATAAATATGTCATATTCGCCAAGCACGATCGAATTGGCCTATTGTTATTGAATAGGGAAGGATTGTTTTCTGTAGCAACCTTAAGGTAATTATTGAACTCGCAGCTAGCTGGCTGGGCACAGATAAGGAGCAAGCAGGCTGGAGTGTTGATTGGGGTGGGTTTGGGTTGTAGTAATTCTGCTTTCTCAATCATTGGCTGCATGGAAGGAGAGGTTTATAACATTTTTGTTTTACTGTTATGAATATTAAAAGTAAAAATAATTATTTCTATAGGCCTATACTTACTGTATTATTATGTTATCTAATATTATACATCTAATCTCGATGAAATCTCGCTTACTATAGCTCGTTAGACAGGTCTCGCCCTAACTCGTTGCAACGTATTACTCAGAGCCGTCTGAAGTTCCCCCGTCTGCCGCTAGAGGGCGAATTATCCGATAGTGAAAACCTGATCTTATTGGGTTGTTTTTAATGCTTTTGAGCTGAAACTTGGTAGCTATATACTGCAGCATAGGCTGTATATTTCCGGAGTCACTGGGTGGTCTACAGTTCCCCAGTCTACCGTTAGAGTGCTAAATGTCTGAGAGATAACATCTTCTCCAACTTTATTATTTACAATCCGTTTTGACTGAAACTTGGTAGGCATCTACTACAGCATAGGCTGAATCTTTACTGAGTCGCAAAGTCGTCTACAATTTCCCAGTCTACCGCTAGAGGGCGAAATGTCTGCAAGTTAACATCTTCTCCAACTTTGTTATTTATAATCCATTTAGACTGAACTTGGTAGGCATCTACTACAGCATAGGCTATATCTTTACTGAGTCGCGCAGAGTTGTCTACAGTACCCGCGTCTGCCGCTAGAGGGCGAAATGTATGAAAGTTAACATCTTCTCCAACTTTGTTATTTACAATCCTTTTAGACTGAAACTTGGTAGGCATCTACTATAGCATAGGCTATATCTTTGCGGAGTAGTAGAGTCGTCTACAGTTCCACAGTCAGACGCAAGAGGGCGAATTGTCTGATAGTGAAAACCTCATCCCATTTGGTTCTTTTTAATCCTTTTGAGCTGAAACTTGGCAGGTATCTACTACATCCTAGGCTCTATCTTTACGGAGTTGCAGAGTCCTATACACTTCCCCAGTCTACCGCTAGAGGGTGAAATGTCTGAAAATTAACATCTTCTCCAACTTTGTTATTTACAAACGGTTTAGACTGAAACTTGGTAGGCATCTACTACAGCATAGGCTCTACCTTTACGGAGTCGCAGAGTTGTATACAGTTCCCCTATCTGCCGCTAGAGGGCGAATTGTCTGATAGTGAACACCTCATCCCAATTGGTTCTCTTTAATCCCTTTGAGCTGAAACTTGGCAGGAATCTACTGCAGCATATTCTGTATCTTTACGGAGTCCCAGAGTCGTCTACAGTTCTTCAGTCTACCGCTAGAAGTCTGAATGTGAACATCTACACCAATTTTGTTATTTACAATCTGTGTTCGCGCTTTCAGACCTTTGGCAGTTTAACCCGCCAAATTAGAATGTCTTCTAGA